>CM023099.1:32195752-32313289 GCA_013103745.1 Gardenia jasminoides
AAGCTAGTTTAAGATTTAGTTGAAAATTTCCTAATTCTAACTTTAAAATTTATCACATTTGGATGTTGTCTATATGGATGCAAACCTAGACCTAATGTTGGATGAAAGAGGGCAAAATGTCTCTTGAGGTTTGGATTAATTGATCCACATTAGTTGTGTCGTCCAGGTTTTGATCCCTCGAGGAGGTCGCGAAAAACACAAATTATGAGACTTCGAACAAGCGGAAAGTAGGGGTTTTCAAAATACAATCTTTAAAATATCAAGAGAAAATGATTTTTTTGAAAAGATCAATTTTAAATGCAAGAAGGAACTTGAATTTCCAAAAGATGTAATTTTAAGAAAATGGTTTTGACTTTGAATTGCTAAAATATGAAGAAGAAAGTTGATTTTTAAGAATAGATTTGATAGAGTTTAAAATAATACATGTATGTCCTAAGAGGATAATGCAACATAATAATGGGTGCGGGGACTAAATTCGTGACTTTAATTTCCTTTTCATAGAAGGAAATAAAAGCGTGCTAAGGTTAGGAAGCCATACTAAACTCTTTCCCTATTTCAAGGGTAATGTACCTTAAATGCACTAATCTAATAAAGAAAACTAAATGAGATGTTTACATACATTGATGGGAGAATAGTGGCGTGCAAAATGGGAAAGAAACTCTAAAGTGGAAAGTGTGTGAAATTTGTATCTAATGCATGAGCAGTTTAAGGGTCTAGCATTGGACTAGCCCAAGTCAAAGGTTCTCACTAACATTGGATTAGTGAGAAATGAAGGAAAATACAACTAGCGTTGGACTAGTGTGGTGACATCAATATATTTACACAATAAATATGTAGACATGATAATAAAACAAGTAAACACATAAAACATGATACATAACACATAGGCATAATATCTAGATGCAAGACCCTAGGAAAACAAGTAAACACATAATCATGCAAGCATGCAAAATAAGCATATAAAACCTAATTATTACATTGGGGGAACCTAAATACATTCTAACGGGAAAAATTGAGATAATAATCTAACTATTACATTTTTCTAGAATAAAATACTTTTTTGCCAAATTAAACCTATCTATTACAACTTGGCATCCAAGACCTCAAATGATTTAAAATTAAATGACATAAATGAAGACTAGGCATGAATAAAAGCAAAGGAAAACTTAATTAAAACATGCAAGATCATGCAAAGACACATAAGAGCACATAATGGGAGAAAAGTTACCATCCCTTGATGTGATGCCTTGATTGAATCATTAAATGATGATGGAATGGTTATCTAAGACTCAATATCAACAAAAGGGATCAAGGTACCAATTTAAAAAACCAATCAAAATTCCAGAGGGTATCTAAGCAGTTACGCAAGCAACCTGAGATAATACTAGGAAATAGAGTAAGATTGGAAACAAAAGAGCAGGAAATATCAACGAGAATACAAAGCGAGAGTTCGGCGGAGAAGCGGGCGAGGAGCAGCGCCAACCAGGTCAGCGTTACGGGCAAAATCAAAGTTGAGGAGGAAGCGGGCGGAAAGCGGACTGACGTAACCATCGATCTCTTCCACGTCTTGAAACATCGGAAGATTGCTTCCAGTTTTGGAGACAATAACACAAGCGAAACATTGAGCGGGGGATCCATTCAAAGCATCAAACATCATCATTGGATCATGTCAAAACAAGCTAAACCCACAAGATCAAACCATAAGCATTAGCATCATCAAATGGACAAGGGGAATGAAAGCGCCGGGTTAAAGCGAGGATTGTTACGGGTAGCCTGCGTAACAAACCGGCGTTCTTCATCTTCAAGTATTCAAAGCGAAGCAGCGGGCGTTCTGGAAAAAGTCCAGAAAGTCAGCGTTTCTTCAACGCAAACATTCAAGAGGAAGCCTTGGTCGTTCACGCAAGTCATCGCACAAGTAGTCCGCGTTTCTTATCTTAAAACATTCAAAGGAAGCGGTCGTTAAGAAGTCATCAGCAAGTAGTCAGCGTTTCTTCACATCTCAAAGCGTGAAGAACATTTTCAGAAATTTCTGGAATCACAATAGCATCATCAAGGCATCAAGCGTCGATTTTAAGCGTAAAAACAAATCTACTAGCCTTACCAAGGCTTTATAAACCTAACGCTCATTATAACAGCATTAATCATCATCAAATATCACAAACTAAAGAAAACTATTCAAGACCTGGTTTCACAAAAGGTCCAATTTTCAATAATTTCACGATCAAAAAGCGATAAATCAAGTATAAGGATGTTACACAGATGAGCTTGAATCTAAGCGAAGGAGGAGGCGAAATTCCAAGAATAATTTTCCCAAGTATGAAACCCTAACTTTCCTTTTAACTCTTTCTTTTCTTTTCCTCTCAATTCCGAGCCCTTTTTCTCCTTTTTTACTCTCAAAAGCTCTCTAATTGTCACTTTCTCTCTAGAGCTCAGCCTTTTTGTTAGAAACCCTAATCTGGGCTATTTATAGCCACCAAACCCTAGAACTAAGGGTTTTGATGTTCTTGGGATGGGGTGAGCTAATTTTGAGCGTTAGATGAATTGTTAGGGGTTAAGGGGCTAGTTGGGGAATGTTTAAATGGTTTCATCGCTCAAGCATCGAAATTACACCGGAAAATACGATCCGATTGAAAGAATCACATTTTTTTTCGCTGATCAAGTTACGCTGATTCTTATCCGCTGTGAATCGTACATGTTTTTGACTTTTTCTTTTTTTTTTTTTTTAAGAAAAACCTACAAAATGAGTAGAAAATGTGTTAGAAAATCTCAACAATAAATAACTAAACATTAGATAAAAAAAACATAAGAAAACAAATGAAAAAGTCAAAATTTGTTCATAAACTCTTGTCCTGAAGCTCAAAAAACTCTAGGACAAAGATCGAAAGCCACCAATGCTTAACCCAGCCATTATTGTGATCCTGGAACCATCAAACAAAGCTATGAATGCAAACTGCCAATTTTCAAGCTAAAATGCATGACGTGATCAACTCACAGTAGAGTTACCTACTTATCTCGCATTACATGAGAATCAAAGTCAAAACGTGAAGTTCCAACGAAATGAACTATAATGGAAAGGAAACCCAATCTTGTACCCGAACTGAGATATGGCATGTTCTGGTGGTACCAAGACTCACCAAATGAATTTAAATATCAAGAACTGGACAGAAGGTTCACGGAGTGTTGAGACTCCACCCAACGAATTTAAATTTGAAGAATGGATAGATGGGTGTTCTGCCGGAGGTCGAGACTCACCAACGTAAATTTAATTTTGAAGAAGTGGGATAGAAGGGTGTCTCTGGGAAGGCTCGAGACTCAACAACGTAAATTTAAATTTGAAATAAATGGATAGAAGGCATTCCTACGGAAATGTAGACTCAATTCAACAAATTTAAATTGAAGAATGGATAGATGGTACCCTACGGAGCAATGAGACTCACCAACGTAAATTTAATTTTAAAGAAAGCTCGATAAAAGGGTAAGTTCGGCGAAAATTTGAGACAAGACCAACGTAAATTTAAATTGAAGAAAGGATAGAATGGCACCCTACGGAGAACAGACTCACCAACAGAATTAAATTGAAGAAGGGATAGACGGTGTTCTACGGAGGTCGAGACTCACCAACAAAATTTAAATTTGAAGAATGATGGATAGGCGGCATCTCTACGAGGTTTGTGACTCACCAACGTGAATCTAAATTGAAGCAAGGGATAGAGTAGCATCTCTAGACTCACCAACGGAATTTAAATTGAAAACGGGAGATAAGGGTGTCTCTACGGAGGTGGAGACTCACCAAATGCAAATTTAAATATCAAGAACTGGAGATAGAGGCTGTTCTACGGAGGTCGAGACTCACCAACAAATTTAAATTTGAAGAGGGATAGATTGAAAGTGAGACTCACCAATGTAAATTAAATTTGAAGAATGGGATAGAAGGGTACTTAAGGAGTCGAGACTCACCAACGTAAATTTTAAATTCAAGAATGTGAGATAGGGTACAGCACCTAGGAGTCAGGACTCACCCCACAATTTTGAATATCAAGAACGGAGATAGAAGGTGTCTCATGGAGGTCGGTGACTCACAAATTTAAATTTGAAGAAGGGGCATAGAAGGGCTCACGGAAAATGACTCACCAACGTAAATTTAAATTGAAGAATGATGGGGAAGCATCTACGGAAAGCGGACTCACCCAACGTAAATCTAATTAAGAAGTGGGAGCAAGGTATTCTACGGAGCAAAAGAGACTCACCAACGAATTTAAATTGAAGAAAGGAGATAGAAGCTGCGTTCTGGAGGTCGAGATCTCCACCAAAAGAAATTTAAATATCAAGAACTTAGATAGGGCAGTTCTACGGAGGTCGACTCCACCAACGTAAATTTAAATTGAAGAAGGGGATACTAAAATTCTAAGGAGGTCGAGACCTCACCAACGTAAATTTAAATTTGAAGAAGCCGGGGATAGACGTATGTCTCCATGAATTTAGGATCACCAACAGAATTTAAATTTGAAGCATGGGGATAGATGGTATCTCCTGCCGGAGAATGAGACTCACCAACAGAATTTAAATTTGAAGAAGGATAGGGTACGGAGGCCGAGACTCACCAATGTAAATCTAAATTTGAAGAAGGGATAGAAGGGTATTTGCTGAGGTCGAGACTCACCCAATGTAAATTTAAATTGGAAGAACAGAGATGGGATGGGTGTTCTACGGAGACTCAACCAACGTAAATTTAAATTTGAAGAAGGGATAGATTTGGTAAGCATGGTATACGAGACTCACCAACAGAATTTAAATTTGAAGAGCTGAGGATAGAAGGTCCCATGAGGTCGAGACTCACCAACAAATTTAAATTTGAAGCATGATAGAAGCGGTACCCTAACAGGTCGAGACTCACCAACGTAAATTTAAATTTGAAGAACGGGAGATGGGGATGGCAGAGGTCAGACTCACCAACAAATTTAAATTGAAGAAATGGGATAGAAGGTACCTACAGGTCGAGACTCACCAACGTAAATTCAAATATCAAGAATGGAGAGATAAGGTGTCCTGCTGGAGTCGAGACTCACCAATGAAATTTAAATATCAAGAACTGAGATGGAAGGGTGCCTACAAGAGGTCTGAGACTCACCAACGTAAATTTAAATTGAAAACGGGATAAAGGCGCCTACGGAGGTCGGACTCACTCAACGTAAATTTAAATTTGAAAAACGTGGATAGAAGGGTGTTCTACGGAGTAATGAGACTCACCCAACGAAATTTAAATTGAAGCAGGGTGGATACGGTGCCCATGAAAAGGGACGCAGCCAACAGAATTTAAATTGTGCTAGTGATACCGCGGCGGCTCCAGACAAAGAAATTTAAATGTAAATTTAAATTCTTTCCCAACCCATCTAGTCCCAATCCAGCTATTAAAGGTCCCCGAACACTGTCATACTATTCATGGCCCAATCGCCCATGACAAATGACCTCCAATGGATCCGCGTCCGATTGGCCTATTCCCCGGATCAACTGCTACCATCACCGTCCTGGACATCCGCCCAATGACACCGTCCGAATGATCTAACGCCCAATATTAAACATCTATTCCAAACGGATCAACCGGCCCACCAATGCAGACGGAAAATATAAATACCGATGCCGCACTGACACAATGTAAAGCACATAAAATGCAAGTATTGATGCACTCAAGAAATGGTGCAATCTGATTTTGATTTTCTTGATTTGAAAAGATTGATAGGAACAATGATTTTTTTTTTTTTTTTTTTTTTTTTTTTTGATAATTGACGATTCTTAAAGGGAAGTTGAAGAATCAAACCTTCTTCAGGGTTGGAACACATCCACATATGTTGCCATCGCCTTGATCTCTGCAAATCTTTTCCAAGCAAAATTAATTTTGAATGCATTATCCAAAACTGAGAGCACTTCTCTCAAAACAAAATTGCCCCAATGTCAATTGAATCGTTAATCTGCGTAAGTCATGAAATATTAACCAATTAGTCCATGGAAATTCAACCTCTTTATTTTCTTTTTTTTTTTAATCATAAAGTGTGTAAAAACTCTTGTGATCACAACCTAGCCATCAAAATAACTAAAACATATGAGAATCATGCAAAAACACATTCATCGATATTCGCTCAATAAACATTGTTTGTTCTCGCTAGTAGGAAATATTCATCAAAACAAGTTATGGGATTGAAATAAACCATGCGATTTGGAAATCCAAATCCTCATAAACTAGGCAAAACATTATTATGCAATTATTCAATTTGCATCAAGCACTCATAATGTCAAGTAAAAGAAAGACAATTATACCTCAATTTTAACAATTCAAGCTTGATTTCACTTTCACCAATTTTGCAATCAAACCACTCATATAGTCAATTCAAGTTGCCTCTTTCCACAGTTTTTCTCAAATTTTACTGCTAAAAGGGATTTACTGAAACACATCCTCTTATTCAAATTGTAATAATGCCTTTTGACGCGAAAATCAACACTTTTAGGTGAAGATCCTCGGTTACTCAACATTTTACTCTTTTTCAAACTGCTTTGCATACCTCATAATTCAAGCACCGCTTATGTGAAAGTTAACATTTGTATGCTAAACCTCCTAAGCATTTCTTAGTACTAGAATCATTGAGAACTTGGTTCTCTCACTTCCTCACGCTTTTTTCTTTTTTTTCTTTTTTTTTCCCTTTTTTTTTTCAACATCAATTGAAAAGGATCATTTGCCAACAATATCAATCATTTTCTTGTAAAATCCAATAAAAGAAGAAATCTCATTTAATAGGAAAAAATTGAGGCATAATTTTCCTATTTTACAAAAAACATACTTTCTAAAATGCCAATGTTACAATCACATAATAATTATTTCGAGTAGGATGGAAAAGGATTTTTCATATCACACCGGCTTTATTTCAAAGGATGAAAACAATTGCAACCAAAATTGACATTTGCAACTTTTGAATCAAAATTAAAAAACAAATGCAATTTAGATTTTTTTTTTTTTGAAAATTTTTGCGTAGTTTCCATAACTGATGAAAACTCCTCAAGAACCCAAATCTTCAAATCACAATCAACACATATAAGCACATAAAAGCTAAATTTAAACCAATATACATCCTCAAGTAATTTAACCAAAAGTATGTCTAATGCTTAAACCTACCGTAATACAAGATCAAACATAAAAAAGAGAAATAAAGCACGGTAGAATAAAAAAGAAATCATGGGCGGATCCATCATCCCCTCAAGTCCATCCCATGAATGCTGGCACGCCACATTTCTTTAAGAAAGGAATTTTGAAAAGAACTCGTGGGTTATAACACCTAGTAGTGCGTATGAAAACCCGCTTCCCAAATTTTCCAAAAGGCACTTGTCCTTCCTCAATTTTGCAATTAATCAATCTTCAAAATGATTTAATCATACAGCCTAGACATGACTCAAAATGAAGCTGGTCTCCTTGACTTGACCGACGCCACTTGTCCCCGCTTCTCGCAAAAGAAAAGAAATGGTGAAAATATGATGACGCCACCGTTTCTCCCCTTTATCTCAAAATAGCCCGTAAACATGAGTTCTTGACGTCGATGAAGCTGTCAACTGAATTCTTTGTCTGACCAAGCAGACTGTCGGCTGCCCGCTTGCTTCTCAATCCATATCATCCATACTTCATGGTAATCTAAGAGGATTGTCCTTGATGAAAATGCCCTTTGATGAAAATATGTGCAAAATTGTGTAAAGGAAAAAATTTTATTTTAAAATGACATCATGACCATAGAATGAATGCTAAACATGACATTTTAAATCGCGAAAGGCCAAACGCCAGAAAACTATTTAAAACAAAAGCTCGACTTGACCCCTTTGATATCATCTCCTTGAATTTACCACGGCAGCGGAGTGCTTGATATAAGGTAAACCCGATAAATGTAGTCACCGCTTCCCTTGTCCCATGAACTTTTCCTTCGCTGATCAAGTTGTTTCTCAAAACTTGCCTTAGTACTCTTCTGATTTGCATCAAATTGACCGATAAAGTAGTATAGTGAAATGGACAGACTTAACCCCAATCGCCAATTTAAACATGTTTGTTAAAATGGTGGCATCAAGAGACAATCCCTTCTCGACAAAATTCGTAGAATGTATTTGCATCATTTGCTTTTGATTGAGAAAGTTCTTCCGAAATTTTGCAAAAGTTGAAGGTCTATAACACTAGGCTTTTGCAAGGGTTATGTAGTGTAGATGTGTTTAAACTTGAAAATTTTATTTATTTTTTATTTTTTATTTATTTTTTTTATAGAAAAATTTGTTCAGCTTTGTCCCTTTTTCTTAAAATGTTTTTTTTTCTTTTTTTTTTTTTTCAAAATACAAAATTGCCCCAACAGGTTTAGGATTCTCAAAGGGGTTTCTAAATAATTAATCATTCTCTTTATAGGCTCAAACGGAAAACTGGGTTGAAGTGTTTAAACTAAAAAGGAATAAGGTCGGCTTTTCGCACCACCTTTGCAAAAAAAAATTTCTAAGAAACCTTGCTCAATCATATGAAAATCTTTACACATGTCTGAATTGATTGGTTAAGAAAAATCATCCATCCATCTCCATGAGAAATAACGCTCCTGTAACACCTTTGAATAATGAACGGCCTTTGCCATTCGAGGAATTTCCCTTTAGCCTCTTCTTGTATCTAAGGATTTCGTTTCAAAACCTTGTCCCCCACTTCAACTCAAGGAGGTCTAACTTTCTTGTTATAAGCCCGAGCCATCCTTCCGGTAACATTGCCCATGACAAATGGTATTCAACCTTCTTTCATCGATCAAAGACAGTTGCTCGTGGACGCTTGGTCCATTCAGCTTCTTCCAACCTGAAGCTTCCATTAGAATGCGTGAAAGATGGGATTTCACAAGCAGTAATACCGCTTCCATCCATACATGAGAGAGAGGTGTTGCCCCAGTAGAAATCCTGATTGCAATTCTCCATGCCAAAAGAGTAGTTTCTCATGGCAATCTTTGTGTTTCGATCATCTTGCAAATGATGATATCCAAGTTCATGAGATATCAGAATTTTCGCCCATCAAATTCCAAAAGGATGATGTCCAAGGGTCAAAGGTTTTATTCATGATCATCCAAGAGCAAATAAAATAAATGTGCAAAATAAATGAGTGGACCATAACCAAGGACAAAAGAGAAATTTCATTTCATTTGGCAAAGAGCAAGATAACAGATAATATCACATGGGAGCATAATTAAAGGCATGATTTTAAACAAGCAAAAGTGAGATAACAAGTGCATTGTTTTGAAGAAATGATTGACATTAAACATGATTCATTTTTCAAGGACAAACCTCAGATTTACAAAACCTCCTCCGAAAGAAAAGTGACAATCGGTAGCCCAATTTGTGTGGCCTCTGAGGAATCAAAGAAACCCATATTCTCCTGAGGATCGGTGTCATGGTGACCCCACAACGCTGAGATAACCTTGTCTCTATATCATCATCGACCTTTCCTTAAATGATCCACCACCATCCCTATTTTCTTTTAATGAACTGAGCATGGTCAATAATTCTCCTTCCACACCGATCATTCCAACGACAAGGGTTCTATTGACGCTCCCTGCTCATTCTTTCTTTTCGAACTATATCCCTGCATCCACCATGTCTTGAATTCTATGCTTCAAGGCCCAACAATTAATCGCTCGAATGACCCGGCTTCCGTAATGGTAAGCGCAGATAGTATGGGATCATACCCGCAGGGGGTCCCTGGGATACAAATTGGGAGGCTAATTTTCCCAACCGCCTTCAACCGCTCATACAGCCTGGTCAATGGGCGGCCCAAATTGGTAAAAGTCTAAAGGTTTTCTGATTTTGCATTTCATTATGCTCAAAAGAATTTTGACAGGATTTGTGGGAGCAGGTCTAGGAGCATAGTTTTGACGGGTAGAGATAGGTTGGGAAGTTGAAAACAAAGGTGGGGTCCAAATGAAATAGGGCGCGAAAGGGTCTGGGCAGATGATAAACAGGGCTGACAGAGGTAAGGTAAGTATGAATTGAATTGGTGGGTGACTCAGCCTGGCCCTGAAGCTGGACTCGATCCCACACAAGCAGCTTCTTCTTCATTCTTTAAACGGAGCCCTCACCGCCATTTTGCCTTGCAATGTTTCCAATTGTCGCTTCATGGTCACATTGACAATTTTTCCAGCTTTAACAAACTCATCATATTCCTCCAACTTATTGACAATTGTAGCAAAGAACTCCCAGCCATTCAAAATCTCTTCAAAATATATGGGTCATGTGCCTGATGAAAGTAGCTAACAATCTCTTCTTCCTCATGGAGGCTCAACTTTAGCACCAACTTTCCATCGCTGCATATGACTTGGATCTCGAGGGTCTCCTTTGATTCCTTCCAATGTTGTTCGTGGTCTGCCAACTCACAATTGAATTATAAGTTTTACAAAAGTTGTTGACAAATCCAACCAAGTTTTGATCTCTTGAGATTTCGTGGTCTGAAACCAACCAAAGCATCTCCTTCTAGGCTCTGGGAACGTAACATAGGCAAGTTCTCATCATCCACCGGTTTACCAAGCTTGTTGGCAAACATCTTTAAGGCCTTTGGGATTCCCTGCACTATCATCATACTTGCTGAACTTGGGGGTCTTGAAACCCATAGGTAGCTGGACGTCAGGAAATAGGCACAGATCATCGTAATCCAATCCACCATGTCGGTTCGTGACCTTGGTTCTTTCTTATAAACTCCTCAAACCTGTCCAATCTCTTCATCGATCTTTGTCGACCGCATGACAGCTCATCCATCTCTGGCCTTCCTGGGAGGCAATGTCCCATAAAAGGGTTCCGTAGGGGAAATGAGGCTTGGTATGACCTGGAGCAGATGTTTAAGGTGATCCGTCGAAAATATGAGGGTTTGCCTTTGGGGGCTCAGCAAGACATAGTGTCAAAGTGTATGGAAAACCTGTGGTGAGAGAAACAATCTCATGAAGGTTAGGAATAGGTGGAACAAGGGTGGTTTGAATATTGGTCGAAAGGGTGGATTACTTGTCACGGAATGCTAACAAAGTGTTCATGATCATTCGAGGTACCACCTCCACTACTATTGCCACCAACTGATCAATTACACGCTTTGCGCGCCATCTCGGGCCATCTCATTAAACCTTCCCAAGACTTCACTTAACTGGAGCTCCCAAGGCAGCAAAATGCGAAGTGACCAAAGCATTCTATCCAGCCTTCTGTGCGTAACTCATGCTTACCTGCTTTGAGCTTTTGCTTTTAGAACGTAACGATGGGTTTTTGCGGAAGCTATTTTAAAAATACCTGAATGGGAAAAGAACACACTTTAGCCGCTTATTTCCAAGGGGAGCTGCAGAGATTTATTTGAAAAAAAAAAAGGAAAAGAACAAATTAGTGATTGCTTATATAATTGATGCATGTCCTAGGGAGCCCTTTATGCCAAGGGTAGGCCTAGCATGAAAAATGCAACCTTTGGGTATGCACCACACAATACCCGATGGGTCCGACACTCGCATATGCGATTAGTAATCGGTCCAACGTGGATTGACCAAAAGAATATGCAATCGCTGGCACCTTATGAGGAATGGTTCGAATGGATTCATTACTTTAATTGATATGTAAAGAGAGGTTAAAAGGTTAATTTAGCATGAAAAGGATTATTCTGAGGGAAATATGGATCTAGCTCAAATAGCTTGACTGGATTGATGGTTTACTCAAAAGTCGACCGGGTTTATTGCTTACCTGTAACTCCACATCTCCATTTTATTTGCAACACACTAGCTCATAAGCCTCTAAAATCAAAATTTGGCCTTGATAAAATCATTATCTCAACAATTGTTTGTGAATTTTTTTGATTTAGTGTCCTTATGCATGGGATTTTACCAACTTTGATAAAATGGCAAAAAATGATTACTAGAGGTTTATATTCTAGTAAGGTCACCCATATCTTGGATGTCATCATAGAAAGGATCGGACCCTACCTTACCTTGTGCACCACCCTTTGATGTTAACAAAACATAAACATGCAAATCTCATTGGATTATATATCCAGACACAAGGGTAGTTTTATTCCTAACATGGGATTCCCTATGCATTCCTCTATGGTTTATGCATGATGCCAGGTTTATTAAAGCAAGTAAAGGTGCAAAATGAAACATGGCCTATGTGAGAACCCCGTTTGAATGCAGGGTAAGCCTAAAAGTGATATGCCATTACAACTTAAATGCAATAGATATAAATTCAAACGTGCAATAGCCTATCTAGAAGGATGGCTTGTCTTAAAAGAGTGCCAAAACTCTTATTTTCTAGAGTTTGTGAAATGCAAGAAAAGTGGAAGACAACAAAGGTTAGTTTAATCAGCAGATATCACATAACACGTTGGAGCAACAAATTGCACAAAAATAAAGAGGGGTGGAATCCCTCCTCTAGGTGTCTAGTGATCCTAATAAGTGGGTAAGGTGGAGCTCTCCCCAGGCAATTCTAACATGGATGCATGAGGTTGAGCTCACTAATGCATCTAGACTTCGATAAAGGTTACAGTCTCAAGCCTTGGACCAAAGACAAAGGGTCATCAATCCAATGTCTTAAGTTCGGTGGTTGAATGATCCCTTAGGTACCGCTATGGCATAAAACACACCATCCGCGATACCCAAGGCAAGTAATCGATCCTAATCCTAAAGGGAGGTGGGATGGCACAGCAGACCTAAAAACAAAAAGGGTAAAGATTATGCATGCACGCATATGAGGTGCTTCCCTTTGAGAGGAGGAATGAATACCAATATGAAGAAAGAAGGCTTCTTAGGGTGATCACTTCCCCACCCCAAATGCAAGCGCATACAAGTAGATATCAATATAAATAAACAAATAATTCATTCATCATGTATGCGATGTGTAGGAGGCGATTGCAGAAAACTAAAAAAAACCCTAAAGAAAAAAGAAAAGAAATGCAACCTAAAACATCAAATGTGATATATAAGAAAGTTAGAAGAAGCGAAATAATCAACTAAATCAAGTGCTCGGACCCTCTTAGGGAAAATCCCACTGGAGTGCCAAACTCATACCCATTTTTTTGATGATTGGAAAAGAGGAAGGATTGATTTTATTGAAAAGAAAGGGAAAGGGTCATGGGACTACAAAATCGACGGTTTGGACCCAAAACAAAAGTCTAGAAAAGGGTTTTTAGAAAAGTTTGGAGTCGCCACTTGGTATGGAGTTTAGGTGTACCAAGTCACCCAAAAAGTTTTGATTTAATGAATAAACAAAGAAAACCCTTTTTAGGCGACTAATTCGGTCTTTGAAAACTAGAGAAAAAGGTTGGTCCGGTTGAAAGAGGGAAGGCAAAGATTGCGATGTTACTCGTCTCTAAGGCACCCTTCTAACCTAGCAAAAGCTAGTTGCAAGATTTAGTTGAAAATTTCCTAATTCTAACTTTAAAATTTATCACATTTGGATGTTGTCTATATGGATGCAAACCCTAGACCTAATGTTGGATCGAGAGGGGCAAAATGTCTCCTTGAGGTTTGATTGGAATTGATCACATTAGTTGTGTCATCCAGTTTTGATCCCTCGAGGAGGTCAATAAAATGCAAATTATGAGACTCGAACAAGCGGAAAGTAGGGTTTTCAAAATGCAATCTTTAAAAATATCAAGAGAAAAGAAATTGGGATTTTTTGAAAAGATCAATTTTAAATGCAAGAGAACTTGAATTTCCAAAAGATGTAATTTTAAGAAAATGGTTTTTTGACTTTGAATTGCTAAAACATGAAGAAGAAAGTTGATTTTTAAAGAATGAATTTGATAGAGTTTAAAATAATGCACATGTATGTCCTAAAGAGGGATAATGCAACATAATGGGTGCGGGGACTAAATTCGTGACTTTAATTCTTCCTTTTCATAGAAGGAAATAAAAGCGTGCTAAGGCTAGAAACCATACTAAGCTCTTTTCCCTATTTCAAAGGTAATGCCTTAAATGCACTAATCTAATAAAAGAAAACTAAATGAGATGTTTCGCGATGCATGGATGGGAGAATAGTGACATGCAAAATGGAAAGAAACTCTAAAAGTGGAAAGTGTGGAAATTTGTATCTAATGCATGAGCAGTTTAGGGTCTAGCATTGGACTAGCCCTCGTCAAAAGGTTCTCACTAACATTGGATTAGTGAGAAATCGAAGGAAAACCACAACTAGCGTTGGACTAGTGTGGTGACGTCAATATATTTACACAATAAATATGTAGACATGATAATAAAGCAAGTAAACACATAAAACACATAAACACATAACACATAGGCATAATATCTAGATGCAAGACCCTAGGAAAGCAAGTAAACACATAATCATGCAAGCATGCAAAATAAGCATATAAAACCTAATTATTATTACATTGGGGAACCTAAATACATTCTAAGGGAAAAATTGAATAATAATCTAACTATTACATTTTCTAGAATAAATACACTTTTGCCAAATTAAACCTATCTATTACAACTTGGCATCCAAGGCCTCCAAATGATTTACTCAAAATTAAATGACATAAATAAAGACTAGACATGAATAAAAAGCAAAGGAAAACTTAATTTAAAACATGCAAGATCATGCAAAAACACATAAGAGCACATAATAGGGAGAAAGAAGTTACCATCCCTTGATGTGATGCCTTGATTGAATCATTAAATGATGGGAATGGTTATCTAAGACTCAATATCAACAAAAGGGATCAAGGTACCAATTTAAAGGAAAACCAATCAAAAATTCCAAGAGGGTATCTAAGCAGATTACGCAAGCAACACGATAATACTAGGAAATAGAGTAAGATTACGGAACAAAAGAGCAGGAAATATCAGCGAATACAAAAAACAGAGAGGTTCTGCGGAGAGAAAGCAGACAGAAGAGAACCATAACCAGGTCCAGCGTTACAGGGCAAAATCAAAGTTGAGGAACGCTGGACTGAAGCGGACTGGCCACAGCGTAACCATCAGCGTCTCTTCCATCTTCAAAACATCGGAAGATTGCTTCCAGTTTTCGGAACAACAACACAAACGAAACATTGAGGCAAGGGATCCATTAAAGCATCAAACATCATCATTCAGATCATGTCAAAACAAGCTAAACCCACAAAGATCAAACCATAAGCATTAGCATCATCAAATGGACAACAAGGGGGAATGAAAAGAGCCGTTAGAAGCGAGGATTATTCGCGGATGCCTGCGAACAAGCCCGTCTTCACATCTTCAAGTATTCAAGCTGTCTTCAAAAGTCCAAAGCAGGTCAGCGTTTCTTCACAACTTCAAACATTCAAGAGGAAGCAGCGGATCGTTACGAAGTCGTCATCAGCATAGTAGTCCGCTGCTTCTTCACATCTTCAAACATTCAAGAGAAACGCTGATCGTTACGAAGTCATCCGCATAGTAGTCAGCGCTTTCACATCTTCAAAACGTGAAGAACATTTTTCCGAAAATTTCTCAGGGAATCACAATAGCATCATCACGTAAGCATCAAACGCGTCGATTTTAAACGTGAAAACAAATCTACTAGCCTTACCAAGGCTTTATAAACACAACATGCTCATATACAACCGATAATCATCATCAAATATCACAAACTAAAGAAAACTATTCAAGACCTTGGTTCCACCAAAGGTCCAAATTTTCAGTAATTTTACGATCAAAAACAGTAAATCAAGTATAAGGATGTTACACAGATCTAAGTTGAATCTAAACGAAGGAGGAGGCCGAAATTCAAGAATAATCTTCCCAGTATGAAACCCTAGCTTTTCCTTTTCTTTCTTTCTTTTCTTTTTCCTCTCCAATTTCCAACCCATTTTTCTCTCCTTTTTTACTCTCAAAAGCTCTCCTAATTGTCACTTTCTCTCTCAGCTTTCCAACCTTTTTTGTTAAACCCTAATCTAGGCTATTTATAGCCACCAAACCTAGAACTAAGGGTTTTGATGTTCTTGGGATGAGGTGAGCTAATTTTGAACGTTAGATGAATTGTTAGGGGTTAGGAGCTAGTTGGGAATGTTTAAATAGGTTTCTTATCGCTCAAGCATCGGAAATTACAGCTGAAAGGATGATCCGATTGGAAGAATCTGCGTCATTTTTTTTCGATCAGAGTTTTTTTTTTTCAGCGGACTAGTTACGCTGACTTATCCGTGTGATCACTTTTGACTTTTCTATTTTTTTTTTTTTAAGAAAAACCTACAAAAATGAGAAAAATGTGTTAGAAAATTTCAACAATAAATAACTAAACATTAATAGATAAAAAAAACATAAGAAAACAAATGAAAAAGTCAAAATTTGGTGTCTACAACATGAACAGTCGCACTGCATCAGGTCATTTCACTTCATTTCCATTAGTCAAACATATTTAATTCAGACGCACCTTCCCAACCACCTCAATTCAAAACTCCAAATTTCAAGCCAAATTCTCACCATTTTCAAAATTGAAGAATCGACTTCTTCACTTACCTATTATGCACGAACTTTCATCATTCTTCTTCCCTATAAAACACCCTCTTTTCATCCCAAATTTCATCTCAAAACCCTAAACCTTCTTTTCACCTATTTCGACCAAATACCGACATTATCACCCTGCATTAGTTCATCACTCTACATATCACACAGACACCTTAGCATCACTTCAAGCAAAATGGTATGCGCACTCGTGGTGCTTCGTGACCAGTCGGACGCAAGAGACAAGCGAGGGATGAGGATACTCTTCTCCAAAGGGCAAACGAACTTCCTCAGAGGACTGGCGTATGGCTCACTACACATCAACAAACTCGTACCATCCTTCTAATCTCGGGTTATCCGAAACCTGCTCCTTTACCCAAGTTCATAGATTCTGATGCTGAGTTTAAATTTGCTCTGTTTTCTCAAAAAGGTTTCATCATTTAGAGGTCCATTGTCCCATCTGAGTTTAGGAAAATTGATCTAGAGTCTGTTCTTAGGTTGTTTGAATTCCAGAAATGGTCTCACATCATTGTTATGCCTAATATCTATTACCCTGACATAATGTATCAGTTCTTTGCTAATCTTAAGAAGGGTAATTGTCGTGATGAGTTTAAATCCCGTGTCAATGGAGTTGATTTAGTATTTGATTCTGATGTTGTGAATGAAATTTTAAAAACCACCATTGAGTTTGGTTGCAAAAGAAAGATTGTAAACTTCCTTTCTTATGAGGAAAATCCAACAAGTTTGAACCATTTCAATACTGAAAAATTAATGGCTTATTTTCAATCCCTTTTCAAACCCCCCTCATGATGCTAAGTTGAAGACTTGAGTCCCAAAAAATCTGATCACCTTTTCAATCATTTCAAATTTGCTTGTTCCAACCGATGGTCATCGGACGGAGCAAACAAAATGGAGTTATATCTTTTTATTGCTTTGTTGAAAAAATCGAATAGACTTTGGCTTTGTCATGTGTAAGTTTCTGATGAAACTCTCCACTGATACAAGAAGAAAACTATCTTATGGGAAGTTTTTGACTCCTATCTTCGAACATTTCAAAGTCCCTATAAGCGGTGTGTGTTCTAAGGACTCAATCACCTCTGTGTTTTCAAAATAATATTTTGAAAGAAAGAATTTAAAATTCCTTGATGGTGCTTGGTGCACCAAGGAAGCTGCCTCTGAGTCACATTCAAAGAAAACACATGATGTTTCTCTTTCTCCTAGTATTACTAGAACTCTTAGATTCACTCTAGGTCTATCGATTCATCCTAGGAAGTCAGTTTCTAGGATTTCTCCTCAATCTGAAGTCATGGAACTGCTAAATGAGCTCAAAAGTTATGTTCTTCTCCTCGAACATGGTCTTATGTTAACCATGACATCCGATCAGAAATCTAATTTCTTGACAAAAGAAATCTGTTATTTCCTCCTCCCTTGGATGAAAATCCTTCTCAAGTCAAAGAGCCACGAACTGATCCTATATTGGAGGCTTAGGAGGTGGCTGGATCACCAACTGCACAGCATGATCCCTCATCATCTGCAAAAGGAAAAGAACCAGTTGGTGGGGAAGAGGAAGAGGATGATGGTGAAGAAACTGAGGAAGAGAATGATGGTGAAGAAACTAAGGAATAGAATGATACACCCTTCACATACAAGTTTATCAGAAGACGCCCTAGAACTCGATCTATATTCACCCTTTAGGCACACTAGGAGGCACCCACACTTCACATTAGAATACATAAATCTCTTTTTATTCCCTTCTGCTAATGTTGGAAGTGTATCAAACTATCTTACTACTTTCATTTAAGTCTTTTGTAATTCCTTTGGGAAATCAACACTTCAGTATTTTTGTTGATACTATTCTCAGTTAATGATGATGAATGTGACTTTCTTTTATATATGTGAGCTGTGATGTGTTGATACTCTCTCTGGTTTAACTGTGATTAATTGATTTGTGATGGTAAATGCCATTGAATGTTTTTGGATTGTGTTGCTGGGATGTTGAATATTGAAGAAATGATGCTGGATGTTATTGTTGAAAGTTGTTTGATTGAATCTGCATCATGTCATTGAATTTGAATCTAATGTAGATTGCAGTAATGGAACTCTGCTTGGACTATTGAATGTTGTTAAATGTTCATGTGGACTGAATTATGCTGATATTGTTAACCTTTTTAGATTTGGTATGTTGCAAATGGTATAATACTACAAACATATTTGGTATACTGCAAGCACATTTTTGTTTTAAAAATTTCGTTTATGATGACAAAAAGGGGGAGAAAAAATGTGATTTGAACTCGTGTTTTTGACATGTTTATCTTTTGAGTAGTATTGATCGAGTAAGGGGGAGTCTATTAATCATCTAAATTTAAATAGGCATTCGGGTAAGGGGGAGTTTTGAGCTTTTAAATTCAATTTTGTTTAAATCACATTCAATTGTTTTGTCATCATCAAAAAGGGGGAGAATGTTAATCGTGATCTCGAATTTTGATAATTACAAAACAATTGAAGAAATTGATCTAATATTTTCCATTGAGATCTTTGACAGCACAAGTCATCAAGGCAGAAACATTGAAGAAAGCATTGGCCGGACGGACGATACTTGTCGGACGTCCAGATAAAACTCAAACTTCTCTATCGAAAACTTGGCGTATCGGGCGTCCGATAGAGCGGGGATCTATCGACACTTCTTTCGGACACATAACACATCCACATCGGATGTCCGAAGATATCCAAGAAAATTTTCAAGCTCTCTGGCCGCTTTCGGACGCAAGCCATCGGATGCAAAAATATGTTGGCCGTCCGATCATTTTCATGAAGATTTTCTGAGCTTACTGGTCGCTGTTGGACGCAAAGCCTATCGGACGCAGAATCATCCATCGGCCGTCCGATAAAGAACGCATATATCGGACACTAGCATCGGACGCTGACAATGAGTGTCGGACGTCCGATAGCTCCAACGGCTAGTTGACCTTTCAGCTTCTCCTATCCGTTGACCTCAATTTTAAGGCACTTTTTGGTCTCCTATAAATATAGGCATTGTCTGAAAATCAAAACAACGATTGTACACTTGGATAATAAGTTCTTAAGAGTGATTTTAGCTAGAAAATACTCTTTTTGAGTAAGATTTGTTAGTCTTGAAGTGTGAGTTCATTGATAAGCTTTTCAATTATGAGTGAGTTCATCATTTGTGTAGCTTTGTGAGGGTTTTCAGTAAGAGTGTAAAACTTCCTGGCTTGACTAAGTGTAGCTTGGGGCAAGGAGGAAGTGATCCTTCCATTGTACACACAGTAGATTGAAGTTCATCAAATTGAAGAAGCTTTTCTTGAGGAATTTTTTTTAAAGCTCAAGTGGAGCTTGGAAGAAGTTTGGTTTGCTTACTCTCAATCTATTTCTCAGCTCTCTTTTCGAATTTATTGATTGAAATCTCATCTATACTTATTGGTCTTGATTGTCAATTTGCTTGACAAACCTTTTGTGTGCAAAATTATTATTAAATTTGAAAAAGGGGCAATATTTGACTAGTTCTTAGTCAACCTAATTCACCTTCCCTCTTAGGTTGTCTTTGGGCCTTACATAGGTGAAGAATATGAGAATGTTTATCATGTAGATCAGTAACTTAATAATTGTATTTATTCGCCATTGGTGATTAATTCATCATTATCTTTAGTCATATATATCAAGCCCATTAGTCTGCTTACTGATATATATATATATATATATATATATATATGTATATGTATATGTATGTATGTATGTATGTGACGTGGTCTAGGCTTTCAAGTTTAATTCTCCCAATTATTGATCTATTTTAGCCTTTTTACCTCGATTTTTTGCAAGTATACGGATCGTAAATTGAGTATAGTGATAATTAGGGATCGATTCCACAGGGACTCGGTTAGGTACTATGGTTTTTTAGCTTGCTTTATTATCTAAATAGAAAATGATAGATGAGTGCAAAATATGAAATATCTGGCGGTACAACCGTCCCTTTTAAAAGCAATTAAAATCAACCGGTTAAGGTGGTAGAACCAACCCTAATTGGTGGTAAATGAAAAGTAAATTAAAGCAAAAAAAGAAAATGTAAATGGGAGAAGGCGGACTGAGCTGACCTAAGGAGTGAGGATAAAGCTATTAGAATCGTCCGTTAGGTGTCGATGGCATCCAATTGGTGGTAAATGACAAAATAAACAAAAACCATCCAACGAGGTAATCCTCCAATTGGCAGTAAAAAATAAATACGTTAGAGAAGTTCGAATAGAGTAAGAGATTCCTAGGGATTTGAATCTCTTGTTTGGTTAAGGATGTGTTCACTTTATTTAAGTTAGATTAAAAACTTGAGACTTGTCAAGGAAGTAACCTCCAATTTCATTTGTAGATTGCTTTCACAAGTAAACAAACATACTCATATTAAACCTTCACCTATTAACATGATGAATTAGCTTAACATAAGTTCATGAAACTCAATGAGTTACAAATATGATTCCTCCTAAATGCATCTCCTACTAATGTGAATATGCAACCTAGGGTTCATATATTTTTAATTACATATGCAAGACATATTTCATGCACTAACACATGCTTGAGTAATTCATAATTGATGATCAAGCAATCATGAATATTAAGAACAAATACATGAACTAACAATCACAAGTTAAACTTTCTTTACTTAAGCGAACACAATCCAATCCCACACAGTTCATCTTACCCCTAGGAATGACAAGTTTTGCTACTCATATTATTTAAGCACACAAACTTGTATAAGAAGTCATGAATGAACTTTAAGAAATAAAATGCAAAGGATAAAGGAACTCTTCCAATTGATAAAACAAGCTCTTAATTCTTCACTTTTTCAATTCTTAGGTTCACTTACAAGCTCAAAAAGGATTTCTCCTTGTTCAATAGACCTCTTAATTTGATTCTAAACTAATTCTTTATAAGAACTAGTTAGTTTCTCTATTCTATGCTTTTCTTCTCTTTTTCTTGCTATTTTCCTCACTCCCTCCACATATATTTCTTGTTGGAATACATGGGGTATTTATAGAGGATTTTGGATAGAAAAGATTACAATTGAAAAGACCTAAAATTGAATTTTGATTCTTCAAGTCCACTTTGTACAGCTATCAGCAGAAATTTCATCAAAATTGAGCTAGAAATGAGTTGGGAAAAATCTGGAAATTGGCTGCAAGTTGTGGCAGTCATTGTTGTAAAAATAGGGTCGAGCAATGTTAATAAGAATAACAGGAATAAAAGGAAAGTAGTACACGCTTAAGTCGTGCTAGATAGCACTATCCTAAGAAACTATTTCCGGATATTGAAAATGTTTCCCCAGGATTAAACAAGCCTTCTTATTGTTATCAAGAAGGAAACTACTAGCAAATCCTTCAGTATATCCAGCAGAGAAACGAGAGAACAAGGAAAGTGAAGAGAGAAAGTAGGAGAGAAAGAGAGATCAGATGGAAGGTGTTCCTGCTACTGAGAAGGAAGGCAGGTATTTATAGGAAATGTTTAACAAAAGATCTGTTGGACCATTAATTGCTGCAGGTAACGTTTCTGTGACATAAAAGGTAAAAAATTCAATGCAATAAAATCATGGCATGATTTTAGGAAGAAAACGTTAGGAATTAATCTGTCAGATTTAATACCGTAAAGCCGTTTTAGGAAACATGAATCTGCAGATATTAGTATAAAGCCGTTGCACGATTTTAGGAAACGTGAATCTGCAGATATTATTTTCTACCGTTTTCAGTCAAAGCTTTTATGGAAACGTTTTAGTCAAAACTTTACCGTTTTTAGTCAAAGCTTTTATGGAAACGTTTTAGTCAAGAAGGAAACGTTTCAGTCAAAACTTTTATGATGATTGACAAAAGCAAAACCAAGGTGGGCTACATTTAACCCACGCACAGGGGGGGGGGGAAATCTGACCGTTTGAACTGAATTAGCCCAATTCAACTTCCCCTCATGCGCGTGAGCCCATGCTAACTCTCAACTCATCACAAGCCCAATAGAGAGTTAGACAATATAAAGTGTTTAAAGATCTCCTTGGTTTTTCAATGTGGGACAAAGTTTTTGAAATACAATATCTACAACAATCTCCCACCTATTTCAAAAGATTTTGGACAGAAGAATAACAGAGGAAGGAAAATTTGCTGTATATATTTTGAGTTCAACGTACTCAGTTTGGTGTCTTTTGGACTATAAACCAAACTTAGACTGAGAAGATATGTCCTACAGAATTATTGATGAAATATGTATTTCTATGAACCAATAATTCTTATTATATGACAGAGATCTTACCAATCATATTGTAACCCATAATTTGCTGTTCAACGCGGTTTTGAGCATTTAGGCCGTGCGCCTGCTTGGTTGTTCATGAGAGCTCTAAAGATTTGGCCAAAAAATTTTATAGGAGCGGCCCCACTCCACTCTCATATAGGTGAATTTATCAAGTGTATACTGTTCAAAATACACCTCCCTAAGGGGATATAAATTCATTAAGAGTATTTAAACTCAACCTTACAAATTCTAGCAGTTAAAGCACTTATCTCAGAGGGACTTTAATTTTCAAGTGCTTTACAGTCAATATCGACTTGTTATTACCCATATGAACTTACTTCATGGGATCACCAATCACATGGGTTGGATTACCATCTTTATTGACAACTGTTGGCCCAAGTCCCATCTCCCTTGTAGTTTGAAGAATTAACTTTCTTCCTACAGGTTTAGTCAGAGGATCGGCCAAATTCAACTCTGACCTCACAAAATCAATGGAAATAATTCCATCTCCAAGCAGCTGCTTTACGACATCATGTCTCAATCTCATGTGTCGACTTTTACAATTAAAAGATTTATTTTTGGCAATAGCGATAGCCGCTTGACAATCACAGTGTATGGATACCGGAGGTAACATGTCCTTAGTTGAAGGAATATTAGCTAAGAAATTTCTTAGCCAATCAGCCTCAGTACCAGTCAACTCCAGAGCTATAAACTCTGATTCCATAGTTGACCTAGCAATGATTGTCTGCCTGGCTGATTTCCAAGCTACTGCACCACCACCGAGGGTGAACACATAACCACTAGTGGATTTTGTATCATTTGAATCAGAGATCCAATTAGCATCACTGTAACCCTCTAATACAGTGGGAAATCCACTATACAGGATACCAAAATTTATGGTTCCTCTCAAATATTTCATCAGTCTAACTAATGCAAACCAATGCTCATGATTGGGATTGTGAGTATATCTACTCAGTCTATATATAACATAAGCTATATCAGGTCTAGTAAAATTTATCAAATGCATCAGACTTCCAATAATCTGAGCATATTTAGACTGAGTAACTGAGTCACCATTATTTTTCTTTAATTTAGTGTTAGCATCATAAGGAGTGCTTACAGGTGTCACATCATAATTTTCAAATTTCTCAAGAAGTCTCTCTGTATAATGTTCTTGTGACAACATTATACCATCATTTCTCCTTATGATTTTAACACCCAATATCATTTTTGCTTCACCCAAATCTTTCATATCAAAACTAGATGACAAAAAATGCTTAGTACTATTGACAATATTTAAATTTGTACCAAATATAAGCATGTCATCCACATACAAACTAATTATCACATATTCATTGTCTACAACTTTCACATATACACATTTATCCACTTCAATAGATAAAAATCCGTCATTTATCAACACTTGATCAAATTTCTCATGCCACTGTTTAGGAGCTTGTTTTAGGCCATAAAGTGATTTAATTAATTTACAAACCTTACTTTCTTGTCCAGATACAATACATCCTTCAGGTTGAAACACATAAATTTCTTTTTCTAAATCACCATTTAAAAAAGCTGTTTTGACATCCATTTGATGTACAAAAAGTTTATGAATAGAAACTAAAGCAAATAGAATACGAATAGAAGAAATTCTTGTCACTGGTGCAAATGTATCAAAATAGTCAATATTTTATTTTTGAGAAAATCCTTTGGCTACTAAACGGGATTTGTTTTTATCTATAGAACCATCAGAATTATATTTCCTTTTAAAAATCCATTTGTAACCAATAGGTTTTGCACCAGGAGGTAAATCTACTAAAATCCAAGTTTTATTTTTCATAATAGAATCAATTTCAATTTTAATTGCTTCTTTCCAATAGTTAGAATCAGAAGAAGAAATAGCATCAGAATATGTTAAAAGATCATTGTCAACAAGAAAAGTTTGAAAATCATTTCCAAATGAAAATTCTTTCCTTGGCCTTTTTCTCCTTCTTAATTCTTCATTAGGAATTATCTCTTTATTTATTTCTACAGGTGCATGAGAAATTTTATTAGATAGTGGAAAAATGTGTTCAAAGAATTCAACATTTTTTGTCTCAATAATTGTATTACAATCAAGCACGTCACTTTTTAAAACAAGAAATCTATATGCAGCACTATGTTTAGCATATCCAATAAACATACAATCAGAAGTTTTAGAACCTATTTTTCTTTTCTTAGGTTCAGGCAATAAAACATTAGCAAGACATCCCTACACTTTTAAATATTTCAGATTTGGTTTATAATTTTTCCATAATTCATAAGGAGTTTTGCCAGTCTTTTTATCAGGAATTCTATTTTGTAAGTGACATGCAGATAATATAGCTTCTCCCCATAAATTATCAGGAGCATGTGAACTAACTTACATGGAATTTATCATTTCTTTTAGTGTTCTATTTTTCCGTTCAGCTACTCCAATAGATTCTGGTGAATAAGGTGGTGTTACTTCATGTATTATGCCTTCTTGTTCACAAAAATTATCCATAGATAAATATTCACCTCCTCTATTAGATCTAATTCTTTTTATCTTCTTGTTAAGTTGATTTTCTACTTTAGACTTATAAGATAAAAAGGCATTATAAGTATCATCTTTATTTCTAAGTAAATAAAGTTTAGTATATCTAGAATAATCATCTATAAAAGTAACATAATATCTTTTACCACCTCTTGTCATAGTTTGTTTTAAATCACCTAAATCTGTATGAATTAAACTTAATAATTCAGTTTCTCTCTAAACAGTTATACAACTTTTCTTTGTTATTTTACTTTCTGCACATATTTCACATTTATCCATATTGTCTTTATTAACACCAGAAAGTAAGCCAAGTGATTGCATTTTCTTTATATAACTTACATTCACATGTTCTAATCTTGCATGCCATAAAGAAATTGAATCAACAAAATAAGCAGAAGAAGAAGCATTTTCATTGATCACATTGGAAATGTTAAGTACAAAGAGTCCCTGGTTACAATAGCCTTTCCCTACAAACACATTATTTCTGGTCATTACAATCTTATCAGATTCGAATGACACTTTCACCCCAACTTTTCCCAACAATGCTACAGAAACCAAATTTGCCCGAATATTAGGCACATGCAGCACATCATTAAGAGCTAAAGTCTTTCCTAAAGTAAGTTTCAAGAACACTTTGCCCTTTCCAAGGACTTTAGCAGTCCGTGAGTCTCCAAGCTAGATCACCTCTTCATCCTCCCCTATTGGAGTATAGGAGGAAAAAGCTTCTCGATTTGCACATATGTGCCGAGTAGTTCCAGAGTCTACCACCCACTCTTTTACATTGGCTGCAATGTTTGCTTGTGAGATGACTGCAGCAATTATTTCATCTCCTTTGACTAAATTAGCCTTAGGAGGATTACCAGTTGCTTTGTCATCTTTATTATATCTGCACTGAGCAGCATGGTGCCCTGGTTTTCAGCAACTATAGCAATTGCCTTTCTTTTTAAAGTTGGTATTCCTTGGTTTGTAGTTGTGATTTCTAGACTTGTTGTTTTGGGACTTATTGGCATACCTTTTATTGTTGCTTTGTACCAGATTCGCTCTGAAGGCTATCTCCTTTGCTTTGGCAGCTCTTAACTCCCTTTTGCTTGAATCCTCAATTAGAATGTGCTTCACGAGCTCATCCATAGTGTAACTTTTCTCCTTGTGCTTCAAGTTGTTTTTGTAATTAGCCTATGACTCGGGTAGCTTTTCAATTAGCATGCCCGCAGCAAATTTCTCGGGTAGCTTGATGTCTTCATTTTTCAACTCTTCTAATAGCATTTGATATTCCGTGATTTGATTTTTCATCTCCTTGTCGTCAGTCATTTGCCATTGGTTGTATTTACCAACTACGAATTTTTGCTTGGTTGCATCTTCGGCAGTGAATTTTGTTATCAAGGCTTCCCAAATAACCTTAGCTTCTTTGCAGCTACAGTAGACATCAAACAATTCATTAGAAAGGGTTTGCAAAATAGTGTGTCGACATACCTTATTGGCATATTGCCATGCTTCTAGGGTCTTGGCATCCTCTGTTGCAGAAGGTTGGGATTCGGTAAGTGCGTAGGCTACTCCATGAATATCGAGGAGAGAGTGCACACGTTCTTGCCATCTTTTGAAATTTTCATTAGCAAAAATTTCAATTTTAGATACGTCTGGAAATGGCTTGGTGAACGGCAGGGCAACTGCAACTAATGAAGTTCATTGTTGAGAGGTGTTAACATTGTCGGTGGCCATAGTTTCTTAGATTGTTGTAAAAATAGGGCCGAGCAATGTTAACAAGAATAATAGGAATAAAAGGAAAGTAGTACATGCTTGAGTCGTGCTAGATAGCTCTGTCCTAAGAAACTATTTCCGAATATTGAAAATGTTTCCCCAGGATTAAACAAGCCTTCTTCTTGTTATCAAGAAGGAAACTACCAGCAAATCCTTCAGTATATCCAGCAGAGAAACGAGAGAACAAGGAAAGTGAAGAGAGAAAGTAGGAGAGAAAGAGAGATCAGATGGAAGGTGTTCTTGCTACTGAGAAGGAAGGCAGGTATTTATAGGAAAAGTTTAACAAAAGATCCGTTGGACCATTAATTGCTGCAGGTAACATTTCTGTGACATAAAAGGTAAAAAATTCAATGCAATAAAATCATGGCATGATTTTAGGAAGAAAACGTTAGGAATTAATCTGTCAGATTTAATACCATAAAGCCGTTGCACGATTTCAAAACCAAGGTGGGCTGCGTTTAACCCACACGCAGGGGGGGAAATCTGACCGTTTGAACTGAATTAGCCCAATTCAACTTCCCCTCATGCGTGTGAGCCCATGCTAACTCTCAGCTCATCACAAGCCCAATGGAGAGTTAGACAATATAAAGTGTTTAAAGATCTCCTTGGTTTTTCAATGTGGAACAAATCTTTTGAAATACAATATCTACAACAGTCATTGTCAGCGATCCGCGACCCAGATCTGCGAGGTAACACATCGTGGATCCCATCGCGGATCCAGCTATTCTGGCTCTGCTGAGAGAGAGTCACGAGCTGCTTCTTTGTCCGACGATCACCTCGCTTTTTGATTCGCGAATCTGCTGCAGAATTGCATAATCTAAATTTTTTATCGTAAAATTGAAGCACTAAATCTTCCAACTTTTAATCCATTGATTCCTTGATGATTGAATTGCATTTTAATCATCTCAATTTGAAATTTCATCAACTTTTGATACTTCAATTCTCCATCTTTTCTTCCAAACATCATTGCCTTCAAATAAAACATTCAATTGTGCATTAATTTGCCAAAAGGCATTTTCTATGTAAAATTCACACTTGAATGCATATTAATCAAAAAGAGCTTAATTCCATCATTTTTTTATAATATAATTACATAAAAATAGATAAATAAAACACACTAAAATAGGAAAAATATTTACTTATCAGTATGTATGTATGTATGTATGTATATATGTAGTATGTATTTTGGTTGCTGACGAATAATTGGGAAACAGTCAAGTCTTTTTTTGGCTACACAAGACAATCTTAATCCATGACATGCATAAAAGCTAGTGGTTTGCCTAATTCAGGTTCGTTGAGAGTTAAAAAATGGCATCCCTACTTTCCAGTTGGTCTTCCAATCCAAAATCCTTGCTCGAAAGTTATGCTGTGCCAGAAGATAAAAGGCCAGGAAATCTTTGTCCAATGAGCAGGGCTATACCAGTGATTGATCTAGGTGAAGCAGATCGAGCTGCTGTAGTTCAGAAAATCATAGAAGCTAGTCAAGAATTTGGATTATTCCAGGTACACGATCACATTCGACATGTGTATATATATATATAGTTGAAAAATGATGTTTTCAAAAGTTGAACTTAATTAAATTTACCTGTGATGAATATAATGAAACAGGTGATCAACCACGGAGTAACTGAGAAGTCGATGATTGATGCTACAGGCATTGGGAAAGAATTTTTTTCCATAGCTGTGAGGAGAAAATGAAGTTGACTGCTAGCACTGATGATACACAAAATGGATGGGAGCTTTATACGGGTGCTGGAAAATATAGCACCCAAGATTTCAAGTACTGAAAGACTCTTTGCTACATCCGTGTAATCCTAGTGAGACTTGCATCAAATCTTGGCCTGATAAGCCAACAAGATACCGGTATATATGTACAATCATTGTTTTCTGTAGTTCATCAGGGTTCTTTTTCATTTATTGTAGAAGGTCATTTCCATCTAGCTTCTATGTCTTTCTGTAAAAACACTAATATGTAATTTCTAAATTTGGTTGGCTGAATAAGAAATTTTTTTTGTTGTAGAGAAGTTATGGTACCATATGTTTGAAGCGAGAGAATTAGGCAAGAGAGTTTGGATCTGATCTATGAAGGATTAGGATTCTCAGAGGATAACTTTGATAACTATGACTTATTCTTGATAATCCATAATTATCCACAATGCCAAGATCCCATTTCAGCTTTGGAAGCAGCTGGACACTATGACGGGAACCTAATAACTTTCCTTCAGCAAGATGTTTATGGGCTACAGCTATTAAAAGATGGTGAATGGCTTGGGGTTGAGCCTCTTCCACATGCATTCATGATAAATATAGGCTTTGCCCGTAAGGTATACCTCCATCCTTTTTGCAAAAGAATGTATATACATGAATTTCTTGTCTATTTTTCCGACTAATTGACGACCTTTATAAGACGTGTTTGATAGTTTATCTTCAACATCTAAAATGCTAGCCCGAAGCTTTATTCACTTTGAGAATTATTGTTCTTGATACATGAGCAAGTAAAAGTTAAAAGGTATAATTAAACAATAATATATTCAAGAGATGCCTGCTGGAAATTATCCTATGAAATATCGTCAAAGTAAGATTCTCGAAGTTTGTCCAACTGATCAATTGATTTAGGGACTATGCTATAGTAATGCGAGTTATGGTAACGTTAGGGAGATAACTTGCAATAGCAAGTTTTTACCGTCTTTAGTGACAAATTCGATTTTTAGTGACTTTTCTAATATTGCAATGGTAAGTTTACAAAAAAATTTAGTAAGCATATCTCTTAAAACAGTAAGTTATAGTCATCAATAAAAATTTACGTTTTTAACAAATAAATTTACTTACTTTTTAATAAAATTTACCTTTTTTTGAATTCAATTTACTAGTAAGTTTACTAAGAAATTTAATAAGTATATCTCTTAAAACAGTAAGTTATAGTCATCAATGAAAATTTACTTTTTCAATAAATAAATTTACTTACTTTTTTAGCAAAATTTACCTTTTTTGAATTCAACTTACCAGTAAGTTTATTAAGAAATTTAGTAAGTATATCTCATAAAGCAGTAAACTGCAACCATTAATGAAAATTTACGTTTTCAATAAACAAATTTACTTATTCTTTAATAAAATTTACCTTTTTTTGAATTCAACTTACTAATAAGTTTACTAAGAAATTTAGTAAGTATATCTCATAAAGCAGTAAGCTACAACCATTAATGAAAATTTACGTTTTCAACAAACAAATTTACTTATTTTTTAATAAAATTTACCATTTTTTGAATTCAACTTTGTGAGGACCCGAAAATTCATTTTATTTGACCTATTTATGTAATTATTTATTTATTTTTTGAATAATTAATTTAGATCATTTTAATTGCAAATACGCCATACGTTACTTCCTTTTATTTTAAAACCTTGTTTAACCATCAATTTAATTTATAACATTGTAAAATTTCATATTTTCATAAAATTACTTCATTAAAATTAGTTTGAATTATTTGAAGGTCGTTTCTCAATTGTAACGGCACAAAAAGATTTAAAATGCATTTTTGGCACGTTCAATTAGGGGTGGGCAAAAAAACCCGCCGACCCGAAAACCCGCCCGACCCGACCCGACCCGATTTGAAATTTAGGATACCCGATCCGATTTTTCTCATCGGATCATATTAGGTCGGTAAGAAAATATCGGTGCAGTGCAATGGAAAATAAAACCAGGGTACCCGACCAGTAGGTATATTGTATAAATATTAAAAAATTAGGGTCAATATATTATATAATATGTTTTAAGTTTTAACCCTAATTGAACACCCAAGCAGTAGTAGTACATTCGATTCTTATCTTCACTCGCGCCCAACTCCAAACCTCCATATTTTTCTCTCAAAATATCGACCAATGACCACCGTTGAAATTCTAGTAAAAGTTCAACCTATTATCCTCCTATTTCTTCAACTTTTCTATCAAGTGTACCAAGAAAATGTTGCTTAAGGTAATTCAACTTTTCTATCAAGTGTAACAAGAAAATGTTGGTTAAGGTAATTTATCCTCTACTATTCTCTACTTGGGGGTTAGCTCATAATTTTGTTATTGCTATTGGTTTCAGGTATATTTTTATTTTTTTAAATTATCATATTAGCAATTCATTTTATAGACTAGTAGTAGTGGTAGTATATACTAGGTTGGTGTGGTTGTTTGACTTTTCTCTCAATTAAGCACCTACAATCAAAACTTTTCAGCTTAAATTGTATTAAAAAATGTAATGAAACTTTATTTTGTCTATTAGATATTGTAACTTTAATTTGTATTGGATACTTGAGAGTTGAGAGACTGGTTTGATTGTTGGATGAAATGTGTGATAGAATATTGATGTGTTGATTTTGAATTGTTAAATCTTTGATGAAATGTGTTGGATCTTGGATTTTTGAAATGAATTGGTTTTAGACTGTTAAATCTTTAATAAAATGTGGTCATTTATCAATAGTAAATTGAAAGTTAGGGTAAAAAATAAAAAATAAAAAAATTTGAAATCGAATTGAAACCCGACCTTTTTTTCGAAAACCGATCCTCAGTATCGAAAATCGGAAAAAAAGGGTCGGGTTAGGGTCGGAAATTTGCTGACCCGATAGGTTAGGGTCGGGTTAGCCAAATTCCGTTAGGGGCGGGTACCCGACCCGTGCCCACCCCTACGTTCAATTACGTTCTCGATTTAAATTGTTTGAATGTTTAAATTTCGTACTCGGGCCTAGGATCGACTATTAGACGTAAGTTTCGAATGTTAGAACATGTATTCGGGAAATATAAATGAGAGAAACCAGGATCGTAGTGTCGTGTCACGTGAATTGATCCGACATGACAAAAGTGGATTTACGTCAAATTACCCAATTTCCCTCATTTTTTCCATTTCCACAAAAGCCCAAAAGTCAACAAACAACCCCAACCACCCATTTCCTTTCTTTCTTCTCCTCATAACCGATCCTTTCCTCTTTCATTTCTCCTCCAATTCCTCTCCAAAACAGCCGGCCACCTTCATCATCTTCCTCTCCATGATTCTTCAAAAAACCACCAACACAAAGCCACCATTGAAGCCATCAATAGCTTGGGAACTTTGGTCCAGCTTGGAGGAGAGGATAACCGGTTGTTGGGGCTTGAATATTGAGGGTTCTTGTGAGCTATATCATCCACCATAAGCCAAGCTTCTTCTTGGAGGAGAGGTAGGGTCTCTTCCACCATAAACCTTGCTCTTTTAATTCATTCTTTGGCTAAGAAAGCTTATAGTTCCTTGTAGTAGATTTTATTGTTGAATTTGGTTTCATGTGGGCTCTATGAAATCCCACCATATATGAACTTGGGGCTGTTGTTGATGTATTGTGTGTGTGTGAGGTGTTTAGGTGGTGTTTAGTTGCTAAAAATGAAAGAGGGAAGAAGAGGAGGAAACCGAGAGGAAGGAAATGCATGCTGCCCTGTTTTTTAGTTGCTTTGATCATAGCTTTTATGCTGAGTTTTTAGTCAAAATTTGGTGAAAACGTAGCTAACATATTGAGGTTGTTGCCTGCAAAATTTGGTGTTTTTCTAGTACCATTTCATTGCCCAAATAATGTGTCAAATTTGTTCTTCAAATCTGGAATTTTCGGAAAAACAGGGTTGGTCATGCAGCCTACTTTCAACTGTTGTAACTTGGTGTAGGAAGGTCCAAATCGAGTTCTGTTTATTGTGTTTGAAACTAGAATCTGAGTTATTTTAGCAGTATAAATTTCAAAGGCTAGTTCAATTTCTGTGAATTTTGGTGAATTTTCAAAATTGACTGAAAATCAAGACTGATATGCTTTGTTTTCACTGTGACAGCAAATTTAAGCTGAAATTTGATTCGTTTTCGATTTGAATTTTGTACAAGTGTCTTCTCGAGAGTTTTAGTTCATCAAGTCTATTTTCCAATGGTATAAGATTCATAATTTTTGGACTTATAGAACTCAATTCATGATTTTCCAAAGAACACTGCTCAAAACTGAAAATTTTTCCATGAAAGCTTAAAATCTGAAATTTAAGTGTTCAAAACTACCACTTGTCTTTTGGGGTTATTTTGCCCTGTTTTAACACCATTATGTTGAGGTTATTCACTGCTAAGATGATGGTCTAGATGAGGGCTAGACTCCTTGCAAAAATGAGCATTTTTGATGCATGAAAATGTTTAACGAAAGCATGTGAAAATTGATGAATCAAAGCTGAATTTGGCTTTGATTGCTGCCCGTTTACCTTGCTATTTTTCAAGCCTTGTTTTGGACCTCTTTTTGTGGATTTCTTGGTTGTTTTGAAAGCTTAAATGTTACAACATGTGTCGGTAAAATGTTTTGCAAAGGTGAGCTCAATTGGTATATTAAATGTCCTTGACAGTCGGATTAAAAGTTGGAAGTTTTCTTCTTGTGCTTTGCCGGATGGTTGTCCTACTTTTGGAAACATTTTGATTCAAATTCTGCTTTTATTTTTGCTTCCATTTGACAAAGGAATGCTGCTAGAGGTTTTGTGTCAATGATTGAGTGATTTGGGGCTGTTTTAGTTGAGCAAAATGGTTGCATATGAAAAGGAAGAAAACTTGGCAGATTGAGTTTCAAGATTTTCGCAAACTTTGGCAATCTAAAAGTTATCTTCCCATGCGATTTTTTGGCTCAAATTTGGTACACACATAGTTCATATAGTGATGTTTGAGTGTACAAAATTTGGTAATTTTTCAATGGCCTTTCGATGCCCAAATGTTGTTCCAAACAAGGCTTTTCAAATCTGAAAATTGTAGCCGTCAGTCTTGTCAACCCCTGTACTTCTGTCGGCTATAACTCTTTGCTTGGGAGTTGAAATTGAGCGCCGTTAGTGGCGTTTGAAACTAGAATTCACAAGCTTTCTAACGGTATAAGGCTCACACACTAGTTCTTTTCCTAACAGTACCAGAAAAATCGTAAAAATGACTGATCCACCGGCCTGTTTTTCCTATTTTGTTGTTGTGCTGGATTTTCTGGTTAGTTTTAACTCAGCCTACTTCAGGAATCTTTGAGTGATGTCTTCTAGTGATTTTAAGTATGTTGAATCTAGTTTCCGTAGGTTTAAGCCTTGTTCAATTCCGACGCATATTGAGTGAGTTATGGCCTGAGAAAAAAGCTTTAGTTGAGTGATTTTTGGGTGAACTTGGAGAGTTAGGTTAAACCTTAAGTTTTAACCGTTTGAATTAAAGTGATAGTTCCATTTTGGCTCAGGTGACCAAGAGGTTGCGGAAGTTGGCCCTACTACCGAAGTTTAAGCTTCTTACTCGTTCACTTATTTTACGGGACTTCGGTGAGTGTTTAAGTGCATGATTTTTAAAAGATTTATTTAATATTAATGATATGAGAAGCATGCTTATACGTCTCGGTGAGCGTGTACTTTATCACACTCACCTTATTTGATTTGTCTCTAAATGAGTTCGACTGCATGAATTGTCAATTGTTTGACCGCTTGAACAAGTGTTACTTGAATTACAACTGCTTGAATTGCTTGTTATTGCTATTGAAAGTGTGGGGACACCCAAACCCTATTGGGGAACCTTTCACTTCGGCTGGCAATAGGAGCTTTGTCGAGGGATTGGTGAACCATGGGTCTTAAAAGTGTTATGTCGGTTGGAGTGTGCTCTCCGACCAAGGTATATTCGAGTATTACCAATTTTACATATTTTGACAAGCGGGCCCGGTAGGGGTGTAAGTAGACGGGTGAGGGTTTCAAGTGGTGTCTACTGGATGTGAGAGTGTGGTTGACGGAGTGTCAATATTTTGATTTGAAAAGTCAGACCTCATGAAATGGACCGGATATGATTATGGAAATGCAGAAATTTGGATCGGGGGTACATACTACGTCCCTGAGGACCGTAGTCACCTCTACCTCCCGTAACCACCTGTATCATTTATATGGTCTTATTGAATTGCTTGATGTGAAATATTGCTTGTATTACTTTAAATTGTTTTAATTGTTGATGTATTGTTCTATCTTAATTGCGTGCATGCTTTCTTGGCCTCACTGAGCGTCAACTCACCCCAATATATTTGTTTTCCTTAACAGGTCTTGAAGTGGGAATCGTAGATCGAGGTTTTAGTTTCTTTGGTAGGATTTCTGTATTTTTGTATAGAATTGATATTAATTGTAAAATTAATGGTTTATTGTACTTGAAGATACTATTATTGTGATTTTGATAAAAATTATGAAGGATTTACTCTTGTGAATTAATTAGTAGTTTTGGTTGGACGTTAATTAGGGTTTTAGGAATGAATGCTGGTAATTATTGTGAGGGCCTCAAAATTCAGTATTATTTTAAAAATGTATAATATTATTTATATTGTGTTTATTTATTGAAAAGTGAGTGCATATGTGTTTAAAGTGAATATTTTCCAATTTAGAGAATTTTAAACGAATTATTTGCCGGTGTGTGGTTTTGGCCGAATCAAGTGTTTAATTTTGTACCGGAGCGTGATTAGTGACTTTAAGTTGAAATCGAGCATATGTAAGTGATATTATGAAAATATTATTAAGATTGGACAGTATTGGAATGGAGTAAAACAGTGTAAGTTGGACTGTCGCGTGTGACGCGACATAAAGTGCCCAAAAAGCACTTTTCCTTAAAATAAGAAAAAGTGCACTTTTTGTCACCTTTTAGCCTTGACTTTCTTGCACCCTTGGACTCCATTTGCAGCTGCAACCTTGAGAGATAGAGAGAGAGAGTGCCGAGAGAGTGAGGAAGAGAGAGAGAGAGAAAAGCTCCAAGTCTTCCATTTCTTCTTCCTTCTTATTTTGATTCTTCAAGACACCATTGAAGACCATCGACTTCTTCATCTTGGCAGCTGTGAGAGAGGGGAGAGAGAGAGGAGTGGTCCGATTTTCTTGAGAAAGAAAAGAGAGGAAAATCTTGTGGTTTGAACATCCAATTTCTTCTTCATCTAGCCACTTGAAGTTTGGATCTTTGGTGAAGGATTTGGGTGATATTTCCTCTATCATGGCAGCCGTGTGAAGGGAGAAGAAGAGGGTGGAAGATTCGAATTGGAGAGAGAGAAAAGAAAGAGAAGGAAAGCTTGTGTGGGTTATCTTATGCTTGCTCTTGAGCTTGGTGTTGGAAATCATCGTCAAAGCACGAAGATCTTGGGCTAAGATTGAAGCTTTTGGGTGTTTCTAAGTTTGAAAGCAACTTGCTTGAAGAGGAGCTCGAGAGATCGTGTTGGATCTTGCCAGATCTTGATAGATTTGAAGGTATAAGATTCAAAACTACTAGATGTAGTTTTATTAGTGTTAAATATCGTAGATCTGTGGTTTACTTTGGTAAAAATGGCTATTTTTGAAATGATGAAGTTGGGCTCTTGAATTCCCAACCTAGGTAGCGGACTTGAGGTGGCCTCTAGGTAGCGGACTTGAGGACCTGATTGGGATTTGTTTGATATTTGTGAAATTTGTCATGATATGGTTAGAAAGTAGGGTTTTGTTGTTGGAAATTGTGATAGAAAATGTATGAGATGGCCAAACCCATGCTTGGTAATTTCCATATTTGATTTCGAGATTTCGAGATTTTGCGATTGTTCTTAATGAATCTTTGTTTAAGAGAACGCATTTTCTGTTCATTTATGAGTGTATGAGTTTTAAAAGATGAAAAGTGAAATTTCTCGTGAATTTTTGAGTGAAAAATGTCGTTTGAGGGTTTTAAAGTATTGTGGCTAAATTTAATGAATTTTGAAAATAAAGATCTGGTTTGAAGTGTTTTAAAGTTATATTAAAGTATTGACAAAGAGTAAGTGTTGAGTTTTGTGATAAAAGTGATTTTGAGGTGATGAACCTCACTTAAGTGTCTTGTTAAAGAAAGTGTGAAAATAGTGCTTAGTGAGTACATCGGTGAGGTGGCATATTTGAAGTGATATAGTGATTTTCAAAAGACTCATTTGAAACGTTAAATCATGTAAAATGAGTGTCTTTCCGGGAGGGATTTTGGGAAAAATATTAATTGGAAACTATGAAGTGAAATGTTTTAGTTAATAAGTGAAGGAGTGAATCTCAACTACTATTTTTGAAATTGTTTTAGGTAGTGTGCAAGGAACTGAATTCGATCCTTACGTGGAAGCTGAACCCTACTATTTCGGTGAGTTTCCATATATGTTATGTGATTTGTGAATATGATTCGAAGTGTATTGGTCAAGTGATTTTAAGTGATCATGGATTTTTAAATCGATAAGTGGGGTAGTGTGTATTTCATCGCACTTACCTTTATTGGAAATAAAAGAAATTGTGAAAGTGTTTTGCAGTGTTCTATAAGTGTGAGTATTCCGATTCGTTTATAAATCAAATATTTTACTACTATGTGAAAATGACTTGTGAAATAATTTGTTAGACTCTCATTTGTAAAAATATGATTTACCACTATTTCCAAGAAAAAGTGCTTTTACAAGTGAAATAATTTATGAAGGAGATGGGAGTGTTTCAACTCCCTTTCAAATGAAAATCTAGCCATTGTTTGCAAAGAAATGATTTGATGAAATCATTTACTAGCATTTATAAGGAAATGAATTTGGAATATTTAAAAGACTTAAACTACCATGTGAGTGTTTACTCTATTTGTGTGATTTTGGGAATTAAAAGAATAATGTGTTATCTTATGACAAATGTGACGTCGCTGGGCGAAGTCCCTCGACTAGTTTCAATGAAGTAATGTGATGTCGATGGGCGAAGTCCCTCGACTAGTTTCAGTGAATTATTGTGACGTTGTTGGGCGAAATCCCTCGACTAGTTTCAGTGAAAGATTGTGATGTCATTGGGCGAAATCCCTCGACTAATCTACTTCGTTGGGCGAAATCCCTCAAGTAGTTTCAGAGAAATATTGTGACGTCATTGGGCGAAATCCCTCGACTAGTATTTGACATCGTAGGGTGAATACCCTCGACTAGCTCCAATGAAATAAAGTGACGTCGTAGGGCGAGTACCCTCGACTAGTTTGTGATGTCTTGGGTGAAGTCCCTCGACTAGTTTACTTTGATGGGCAATGTCCCTTGAGTAGTTCATATGAGCAATATCCATTTAAGTGTCTATCTACTTGATTTGAATTGTATACTTGAAGTATGATTTGAATGGTTTTACGTGAATTGTAAGCCTTTTTGGAACTCACTGGGCTTTTTAGCTCACTCTTTCCAAATTGTTTTCTTTAACAGGGACCGAGAACCCAAGTAAAGGAGCCAACCTTTAAGAGTTAGGGTTTGCTTTTGTATTGATGTGACAAACATCGATTGTGATTTCGAGAGCTTTTGTATTATGAGAATTTGAATGTTTGATAAGTATTTTATGTAATTTGGAGATTGTAAGGATGGTGTAATGTGATTGTGAGTTATTGTTGAGTTTAGATTTGAGATTTGAATGTTAGTCTAATGTTTTAGCGATATTTATGTGAGTGAGTCCTGGCGAGAGCTAGGCAAGCGGTCCACGGATACCTTAGGGTACGCCCTAGGGAGAAGTGGGGCTGTCACAATTATATTTTGGATTTTGTAATGAGTCCTGGCGAGAGTTGGGTAGACGTCCCGCTGATACCCTTGGGAAAGGTGGGGGCGTCACAAACTTACTAGTTAATATACTATGTAAAAAGGTAAATTTTGTCTATTTCTTAAATTCTTGATCATTTGGGACTCTTACTATAAGTACCGTTCCCTACGTCAATAAATCCATCTCGAATGGCAAATTACTAATTATTAAATTCAGACTAAAATACAATTGCCCCCTCAACCTATTTGTATAATTGATTGACCACTCTAAAGTGGAATTGATTCATGATCTCCTAATGGGTTGCGATTGAGAGAATTCCCTCAAAGATATTAAAAAAAAATTGTACTATTATCAATTGCTTTCGGTACTTGGAGATGGACATTGGGGTATGCGTACAATCTGAAATAAAATCTGAAATTTGTTGATTATTTACATTAATTTGATGATTATGGTTTGGAAATCGACACAGTGCATGGGTTCTGTAAACATTGCATGAAACTTGTGCCGTAAGCGTAATTTTCACTGGAGATTTTTGTAACAGCCTCAAAAATTTATTTTGATATTATTACAACTTAATATTTTTAAATAATGTTATTATTATTATTAATTCGTTTAATTATTTTAAAATTACATTTAAACGAATTTTTAGAAAATTTAAATGAAAATTCAATTTATTTATTTATTTATTTGTTTAATTTATTTCATTTTGAGAAAAACTTAATTTAGCTCTATATTAATTTTTCAGGTAGATTTTCAACATTCCATTCATCTTATTTTAAAATTTGCTCTTTTTGTATCAATTATACAGAAAATGAGAAAAACACGTTTTTCGAGGTAGAAATTCGGGCAACGAGTTAAGTTGTACTGGAAGGTAAGGATGATCACCCGCAAGTTAGAAATGTTATTCAGTGAATAGAGGTGAATTAAAAAGAGTGATTATAATTAGAGATTTGTGATTTTAGTTTAAGTTGTTTTTACCCTCTCGAGTTAGAATTTTGTTTAGCCATTGTTTCATCCACTTAATTCACCCTAATTCATTCTCAATCTATTCCTTCTCATTTCTCTCTCCTAACCAAGATTAATCCTTTAATCCTTAGCTAAGTGGGATAATTATTTTCCCACCAAAATTGTTAGCAAAGGGATTACTATCCCATGTTTGACTTTGGGGCACAAGACAAGCTTTATGTCTTGTCTTGCTCTCTTTATTTAATTCATTCAAAATTTAACATAAAATCCCTCTCTTCTTCTCCTCCCTTTGGCCGACTTCCCCTTCTTCTTCTTCCCTTGAAATTTCATCAAAATTTCTTCCACCAAATTCATCTCTCAAACCACCTTCAAACTTCCATTAATCTTGGCCTAAGTTTGGGCTTGTGGTGAGGAGCATCAAGGAGGAACTCTTGGTAGGATTGAGGCAAGCCTTCTTGGAGAAATTTGTTAAGCTTCTTAGAAGAGGTAGGTTCTAAAGCTTCCATTTTGTCTATTGATTACAACTCAAGCATGAAAAGTTAGGTTTGGTGGTTGATAGGTTCATAGAACCTTGATGGATGATGATTTTGATGGTTGAAGTGTTAAGCTTTATTATTGTGTAATTTGATGATTATGGAGAATTTGTGGGCTCTTGGAATTCCCACTATATATGTGTATTTGTTCATGAGTTGGTTAAATGGTGTTATATATGTGCATTATGTTTGATTTTGGTTGCTAAAAGTTGGAAGAAAACCTCAAGGAAAATTGGGATGAGGAAAGGAAGAAAATGAGGGAGAAAAATTCTGTTTTCTTTTAATGTGTGGGCTGTGATTTTGGCAAGTTTAATGGTTAATTGGGAGGCTTAAATATGAGGGTTAATTTGTTAATTTGGCCCACACAATTCTCTTCAAAGGTTAAGCAAAGATGGTGGTTAGTTGAAAGTTAGTGGGAAACCTCAAGGAAGAACCGAGAGGAAGAAGTGAAAAATGGGAGTTGATTTTGCTGTTTTTCTTTCAAAATTTCGTGGCTGATATTTGGCAAGTTTAAAGGCCTAATTTGAGGCTTAAATGTTGAAGGCTAGGGTGTTGGATTGTGTCACACCAATTTCCTTAAAGATGGAACAAAATTGATGATAATTGGAATTAGGGCAAAACTGGAAAATGGGGGCAGCATGCTGCCCGATTTCATGGAAATGTTTTGTGTTAACTTTTGATGAAAGTTGTGATCATTTTTTATCATCATTAGGTTAAGAAAGATCAATACCATCTTAGGTTCGAATTTGAGGCCAAACGGAAGTGTTTAGATGTGTTAAAATGAGGATAAGAAAAGGAAGTAAAATTTGCAGGTTTGATCATATGCAAACCAAATCAAATTTTAAGTTGAATTTTGGTATGAACCTAGCCTATATATGGAAGTATTAGTGTACCAAATTTGGTGGTTTTTGACCAAGAATTCATCACTCAAACAGAGCCTAGAACTATGCCCTGCAAAACTGGAAAACAGAAATTTCAGATTTGTGAACCTGCCCTATTTGAACTGCTGTAATTTCTTGCTCAAGTATCGGAATTGAGTCCGTTGGTGGCGTTTGAAACTTATTACATAGGTCTATAAACCATGAAAATTTGAGAGGCCAATTCATTTTCTGTAATTTTTGGTAAATTTTCAAATTGGCCTGGTCGGACAGCCTACTATGTCCTGTTTTGTTACTGTAGCAGTTCGTTAAATTAAAATCTGGACCAATTATGTCCAGAATTTTAACTGGGTGTCTTCTAAAAAGTTTTAGAACTTTAAAAGAGGTTTCCAACGGTACCAAGATTGCAAAATTTGGACTTGTATAACTCAAGTTACGATTTTTCAAAGATTCAGCTCAAAAGGGAATTTCATTGAACTTGACTTGAGTCTCATTGAGACATTTTTAAAGACATCTATCAAATATTTCTTTAGTGATTTGAATTAAAATACTCGTATTTGTCTCAGGTGATCGAGAAGATCCCGGAAAACCCAATTGATCTTGCGTGCTTTTGCCTTGGACTTTTGACTTCGGTGAGTGTCAAGTGCATGATTTGTTGAATTACCTGTTATATTTATTTGAATGAAAACTGTTGAGGTGAGAGTGTACTTTGTCGCGCTCATCCTCTTTTACTTGTCTTGCATGTACGGGATTGTTATTTGACTTGACTGAAACTGTACTTGACTTGACTGTGATTGAATGTCGATTGGAATAATCCATCGACTTAAAAGTGATAAGTGGGGACGCCCAAACCTATTGGGGATCCTTGGGACCCGAGCCAGCAAGGGCTTGGTCGGGAAGCTTGGTGAACCTTAGGTACTGTTCTTTGAGCTTGACCTATTGGAGAGGTCTTGCTCGGTATTGCTCATTGTAGCTTTACCTTTTATACTTACCTGTTTGGTTTCGGGCCCGAGAGGGTGAACTGTTGGACGGAGGTTGTGTTAAGCGGAGTTTCTACGGACTCTACCTGTGCTAAGTTGACGGAGAGTCAACGTTTGGGATGGAATGGACTCAACTGCTTAACCGTGGAAATTGGCTCCTGAGAGCCCTGTATCCATACCTGTTATTGTGTATTTTTCCTGTATGAACTGTTCACAGTGCTTGCGCAAATTCACTGTAGATAGAGAGGCTCGAAGAGGGTTCTCTGAACCCAGCTCCAAGACTTTTGTCTAATGTGAGCTCTCGAGTAGTGATTCCTTAAGAATACAATCTCCTGGTGAAAATTGTAATAGTACAAGTGAATGTTTGATTTACATGCTTTTATATCTGAATTTACTGGCTTTCTTACTTACTTGATTACGTGTTTGCATGTTCCTCCTTGGCCTCACTGAGCGTTAACTCACCCCAGTTTGTTTTCCTTAACAGGTTTCGAAGTGGAAAACGTAGATCGAGGATTTAGTTACTTTGGTAGGATTTTCATAATTTTGTATAGGCTCAATATTAAATTTCGAAGTTAAAGGTTTATTGTACCTGAAATTGATATTATAAGAGTTTTAATAGATATTATTGAGGATTTACTTTTGTAAGTTAACTATCATTTATTGTTGGACCTCAATTAAGGCTTTAAGAGCGAATACATGTATTGTTATTTTAGAGATCTTGAAGTGTGATCATTTGAAGTCTATAATATGATTGAGGGTTTGTAGTGAGTCCTGGCGAGAGTTGGGCAGACAGTCCGCTGATACCCTTGGGTTCGCCCTTGGGAGAGGTGGGGCTGTTACAATTTTTGAAAGTTACGCAACTTAATATATGGATGAATTTACTATAATTTTCAAAGATTATGCTACTTTAATATAATTTCAACTTTTATACGTATGATCTTGATAATCAATTTATTAAATTTTATCATTTTATTGTATTCATATGGATTAACTTATAGAAATTGTGATGAATAGACAACTACCATTATATATATAACTCGGCTCGGGATGATTTATTATTATTGTAAACCAAACTTTCAATCTTTTCAAAAATTAAAAAATAATTCAAAATTTATAATCAGACAAATTTTATTACACATTTTATAAGGTCATGTGAATAGTAATTTTTTAATAGTATTCTTGGCATTATTTCAATTAAATTTCCTAATGCTAGTTTCATATAAGTTTTTAAAGTAAATTAGTAAATTTATGCCACAAAGTAGTAAATTTGGATCACTAGTCAAATTTACCATGTTATCATAAAATTTACTATGATTCTATAGAAATTTATCAGTAGTTAAATTAAACTTACTCTTTAAAAACTAACTTTGGGATATAAAGTTCTAATTCATTTATTCCAAGAAAAAAATAACTTTCATATTTATTCTGATTTAATATTTTAGACATAAAAATTACTAATTTATTAAGTTAAATTTCAATCATTAATAAAAAATTTTAGCACTATTTCAAGTAAACTTCCTAATAGTAGTTTCATATTTGTTTTTAAAGTAAAATCGTAAATTTTTACCACAAACTAGTAAGTTTTGATCAGTAATCAAATTTACTATGTTATTATACAGTTTACTATTATTTAAAGTAAACTTACTCTTATAAGTTTTTAAAGTAAAATAGTAAATTAATACCACAAACAAGTAAATTTTGATCATTAATCAAATTTACTATGTTATCATAAAATTTACTAATATTGTATAAAAATTTACTATTACTTCAACTAAACTTACTCTTTAAAAGTAAGTTTGAGATGTAAAATAGTAATTTATTCTCAAAAAAAGATCATTTTCATATTATTTCTGATTTACCTTTTGAGATATAAAAGTTACTAATTTATTAAGTTAACTTACTCTTTTACATGCAAAACTTACTACTCTTAAAAAGTAAGTTTAAGATGTAAAATAGTAATTTATTTTCGAAAAAAATGTAAGTTTCATATAACTTTTACTATTTACCTTTTGAGACATAAAGTAACTAATTTATTGATTTAACTTACTGTTTTAGATGCAAAATCTACTTATCTTTAAAAGTAAGTTTGAGATATAAAATAGTAATTTATTTTCAAAAAAAGGTAAGTTTCATCCGATTTACCTTTTGAGACATAAAAGTTACTGATTTATTCAACTAACTTACTCTTTTAGATGCAAAACTTACTTCTCATTAAAAGTAAGTTTGAGATTTAAAATAGTAATTTATTTTCAAGAAAAGGTAAGTTTCATATTATTTCCAATTTACCTTTTGAGATATAAAAGTTATTAGTTTATTAAATTAACTTACTCTTTTTGATGCAAAACTTACTTCCAAATTTTTAGGTTAATTTTTAGGTGTTATCTTATCTAAATGACCTGTTTAACAGGTAACCAAATGGTCACTAAAAGTGTTTTTACCTGTAATATCAAGTAAATTTTGTTTCGTCACTATAACTATCGTTACTTGAGTATTTTCCTTGATTTAGTCCTACATATCCTTATCCCGAGAAGAATGACTAGATTTGAAAAAGCAACATAAAAATGGAAATCTAGAGCTATAATTTTCATCAGACATAATTGGACAAATAGAACTCATGAACATTAATTTGACTCCGTCTCCCTCATGTTTTGTCGCAGGTAATCAGCAATGGAAAGCTAAAAAGTGCTTTTCATCGAGCAGTTACGAATTCAGATCCAGATCGTTCTAGGGCATTGCCAACTTTTTTAGAGGATCATTGAACCTGAAAAATCAGTTGTCAGTCCAAGCAATCCGCCTCTATACAGAGGTTTCCTATTCAAAGATTAAATGGAAGTCCTTATGAGCAAGAATTCGGACACCAGTGCACCATTTGACTATTTCAAGATCAAGAGCCAAGCTACCAAATAATGATGTTTTGGGATAAAAATCTCCTCTACCTATTGGAATGTTGGTGATTTAGCTAAAGCTATAGATTCAGCGGAACTTATGAGCTAAAACAATGTCTCTACTGTATTTTATAAGGAATGAAGGATCTCGGTGGCAGTGCATAATATGCAGTATAGAACTATTAATTTGGTGATAAGTAAGCTTGTGTTACTCATTTGATAGTTTAATATTTTTTTAGCAGTAATTGCATCTTTCCTTTGAACACAGATCAATCCCTGAACTTATACTTCTAACTTTTTGATCAACCCTGCCTCATATTACATTAGAATAATTCCTCATATCCTCTGATCCTCTAATTGGTACTTCTATTGTTTTATCTCTTATTCTTGGGGTGATTTGTTGCGTAACACGTTTGATTGACTTGATCAGTTTTTAGCTTATGAAGTAGAGACACAAGACATTGGTTGTTAACTGGTGGCCTAAAGTATGAAATCTGTTCAAGTGTGTGAAATCTGTTCAAGTATATGAAATCGCTTTTCAGATCTTTATGAAAAAACTATACAAAACACCTTTTGCACATTTTAAAAGTCATAAACGACTTTTACGAAATTATGTTTCCAGCATAACATATTTTAAAAACAAGGAAGTATGCACTGGAAAAATGTATGTGTACAGAGCAAGCAAAACTAAACTAAAAATCGATTAGCCTCCTTACCAAATTGTACATTAGTTGTTGGCATATTAAATCAAGACTCAAAAATAGAATTTTCTATATTATTATTTAGCCGTGTTTTAGTTAAGTTAGGTATTTGGTAATTTTAATGGAGTTAAATTATAATAGTTTTATTCTTTAGAAATCAGTATTTGATTGTAGTTGTAAGACTTGTTTACCAAGTCATCTACTCTATAAATAGGGAGTCTTAATATGTTATTAGTTGAGAAGAGTGAAGCTTTAGAGACTTGTTGTTATGTGTAATTATTAATATATTATTGATATTATTCCTCTTTTCCCACACATACTTGTATGTGTATAAATTGCCTCTCTCTCCCTGTATACATTGGTACTATCAAATTTATCTCCTATATATTTTTGATGAATTTTTTGGGTTCTACATTAATGTTTCAAAAAAGAAAAAAAACACTCACATCATTGTTGACTAGACTTTATGATGATACATAATCCACACATCCATCCATTGCTTCAGGCTATGGATTAGATTTGTGTACACTAATTGGGGATGCAACAACAAAGTAACTGGAGTACGATGTTGGAGTTAATTGGTTGTAATTATCATTTCGTTTAAATCTAAACTCTATATCAATTAGGGGTTATATAGGGATAGAATAAATTAGTTACTATTTTAATTGCTTGTCTAGATTAATTATACCATACCTTCTTGTAAACCTATAAATAGGGCATATATCATTGTAATTAAGTGTGAGAAATATAAAAAAGATATTTTTCCCAAATTTTTTTCCTTCTTAACATGGTGTTAGAGTGAGGATTCTTGGTCTCTATTCAGTAGCTATTCTAATATAACTTTGAACAAGTGCTATCTGCTGTAATGCAAGGTGGGAAAGGACAAACTGACTCCAATCTTGAAAACTTGGCTGCAACAATGACGAAATTTTTGAATAGATATCAGAGCTTTACACCAAGAAATGATCCTTCATGACTCAGATTTGGTATTAGGCTGGATGACACTAACTATGCCCTTTGGCTCCAAGTTGTCGAGATGTACATCTCTGAAAAAGACAAGTTGGGTTACATAATAGTGAACTTTAATTCACAAACTCCATCAACAATCTCGCATATCGACAGTGGTGGACTGAAAACTCGATTGTGAAAGGATGGCTAATAAAAAATATGTGTCCATTTCTGATCAGTAAGTTCATCCTTTTCCTACTGCGAAAGTGGTGTGGAATGCCATTGCTATACCATACTTCCATAGTGCAGATACATACAGTTGTATGATTTACGATAGAGGGTGACCAGGATGAGACAAGTTGGAGGGCCAATTGAGAAGTATTATAGACCTACAAGACTTTTGAAGAGAGATCAACTTCCATTGGTTGAATCCAATAGAGTGCACTACTACTAACGTTAGGTATAACTCTCTCATACAGCAAGAGAGGGTATAGATTTTTGCGATAGCTTAGAGGACTGATTGGTTAAGTTTAACAGTGATATGCTGTGAATGAAACCATTCCTAACATTAGGAGAGGCATATGCCTATGTTCGGCACGGGGATAGCAGATAACATTGACAGGAGAAGACAATATAATCAGCTTTGTCATGACTTCTAAGAGTGCAAAAGGTGGGCCGATCATCTTATCTCAAATCAAGATGCTAAATAAAGAAGATGCCTACATTCATTGTGGGAATAAAAGACATACTTGTGATACTTGTTTCAAGTTGCATGGGTATCCAATTTGGTGGAACCAGTGTTAAGGATGAAACCGACAAGCTGATCAATTGAATTGTTGTTGATCAAAATGGTAGACCAGTTGCAGCAGTAGCTAATCCAAGGGAGTCAGCCACAACTATTAATATTGCATAGGTGCCTTACGTCTCTTCAACTGATATATTAGTAGCTTATCAGCATCAAGGTAATTGTGGCTCTCATTGATGTGATATCATTGATTCAAGAGTCACTATCATATGATTTATGATCTGAATGATTTTTTAGTTATTACTCAACTGAGAAAATCCATGATTTCTAACATTAATGGTGCTCAATATCCAGTTATAGGGGTTGAAATTGTTATTGTATCATCATCTCTTTATTTACTAGATACCTTGCCAATAACTCCTTATTAAATAAGCTACTACTATCTGCGAGACAAATAGCAGCTGATCTTAATTGTATAGTGCCGATGTATCAAACATTTTATTTTTTTTCAAGATATTCTCATCAAGGAGTTAATTGGTCGTGATAAACAAAGATAGGGTTTATACTATATGGATGATTTTAACCCAAATAGAGCAAATCAGATAAGAAGCATAGATAATACTAAAGATAGAGAGATCCAGTTGTAATTAGTGTTTTCAAACTCGGACCAGACTGTGAGGGCCTCAAAATTCGGATTTTATTTTAAAATGAAAAATATTGTTTATATTGTGATTATTCATTGAAATATGAGTGAATTTATGTTTTGAGTGATTATTTTCTAATTTAGTGAATTTTTTGAGAATTATTTGCCGCTGTGTGTGTTCGGCCAATTTAAACATTAAATTTTGTCCTGAAACGTGAATAGTGACTTTAAGTTGAAAATGAGTGTATGTAGTGATATTACTGATATATATTTATGGTTGGACAGTATTGGAATGAATTAAAACAGTGTGAGTTAGAGTGTCGCGCTCGACGCGACATAAAGTGGTCAAAAGACCACTTTTCCTTGAAATAAGGAAAAGTAACACTTTTGTCCCCTTAAAGCTTTACCTCTTGCTTCTTGAGCTTCATTTTTCAGCCACAATTCAAGGCCGAAAAGGGAGAGAAAAACCGCGACTAGAGAGAGAGAAAAGAGAGAGTTGTGAGTTTTTCTTCTACTTCATCTTCTTCCTCAAGTTTGAAGACTCCATTGAAGGTCTTGATCTTGGTTCATCCACCTCCTTTGGCTGCCGAGAGAGAGAGAGAGTGAGAGGGTGGGCCGAATTGGAAAGAGAGAAAAGAAAGAGAAAGAAAACTTGTGTGGGGTGTCTTGTGCTTGTTCTTGAGCTTGTTGTTGGAAATCATCATCAAAGCACGAAGATCTTGGACTAAGATTGAAGCTTTTGGTGTTTCTAAACTTGGAAATATCTTTCTCGAAGAGGGGCTCACGAGATCTTGTTATATCTTGTTAGATTTTGATAGATCTAAAGGTATAAGATTCAAAACCCTTAGATATAACTTGATTAGTGTTAAATAGGAAAGATTTACGGTTTATTTTACTAGCAATGATTATATTTGAAATGATGAAGTTGGGCTCTTGAAATCCCAACCTAGGTAGCGGACTTGAGGTGAATTTTAGGTAGCGGACTTGAGAACCTGATTGTAGACATGATTGATATTCGTGAAATTAGTTCATTCTATGGTATCAAAGCTTTGAATAAGAGCCAGTGTTAAGTATTTGTGAAACGAGTGATTTTGAGGTAAGAAACCTCACTTAAATTCCACATGAAAGAGAATTTGAAAATAGTGTTTAGGGAGTACATCGATGGAGTGATATTTTGGAAATGATATAATGATTTTCAAAAGACCCATTGAGACAATTTTGCCATGTGAAATGAATGCTTTTCCTTGAGGGAAGTGGGGAAGAATAGTGATTGAAACCAAGAAATGAAAGTGAATAATTTTAGTTAATGAATGGGGAAATGAATCTCAACTATTGTTTTCATTTGTTTAGGGGGTGTCCAAAGAAGTGAATTTGACCCTAACGTGGAAGCCGAACCCTACTATTTCGGTGAGTTTCCATGCTTGTTATGTGTTTACGTGGAAATGATTGCAATTGTGTTTAGTGAAGTGAATGTGAAGTGAAACACGGTTTTCGAACCCTCCGATGGGGTGGTGTGTACTTTATCGCACCTACCCCGTTTGAGTGAAAATAATCATGAAAGTGTTTTGAAATGAATGATTGTAAAAGTGTTGTGTAATGACTTATGTGTGTATGTAAAATGTCAGAAATTCCTGAGACCTATCGGTGAGACCTTCGATTCGAGCCGGAGGCTAGGCCAAGGCCGAAGAGAAAGGTACGAGCCATAGGGTTCCATAAGTGAAGTGAAGTGTACTCGGGATTTGACGATTGGACTTGTCCTGGAAAAAGAGAAATATACAATGTACATACATAAAGTGAAGTGAAGTGAAGTGAAATGAACTGAAGTGAAGTGAATAGTGTTTGGAGTCGGGGCCGGTGGGGGTTTGGTGGAGTAAGGAGTAAGTGGAGTTCTACATGGATTGTACCTGTGAAAGTTGACGGAGTGTCAACTATTGAGATCGTGTTCAAGCTGCGAGGACCTTAGCTCCTGAGGGCTACCGTATCCTACATTTGTAGTGTTAATCGCTTTCTTTAATGGTTTATGTCTATGTTCAAGTGAAGTGAAGTTTCATATGTGTTACGTGTTTTGCATGTTTTTGGAAACTCACGGGCTTTTTAGCTGAACCTTTCCTATTTGTTTTTCCTTAACAGGAAATGAGATTCCAAGTGAAGGTGCAAACCCTTAGTGCTAGGGTTTACTTCTGTTTAATGTTTTTGGGAACTTTGAATTATGGATATTAAGGGCTTTTGTTTTATGGAACTTGAATGTATGGATAAATGCTTTATGTATTTTGGGATTGTAATTCAGAAGTTGTGGATTGTAAGCTATTGTGTATTTTAAAGTTATGTACGGAATTTTAGTTGTTAAGTATTATTGATCATTGGAGTGAGTGAGTCCTGACGAGAGCTAGGCAGGCGGCCACGGATACCTTAGGGTACGCCCTAGGGAGAAGTGGAGTCGTCACACATGGTATCAGAGTTTAGGTTTCGGATCTCTGTTGTGTATCCTATGCTTAGAGTTTAGGATGTCGGACTGTGGGATTAACTTGAATGTTATGTGAATTGGAGAACTCACAGTATCTTAGTGGTTAAAAGAGAATTTGTTACTTGAAAGTTTCTTATATGGGATTGGTGGAAAACAAAATTGAGGAACTAAGTAATGTTACATGGAAGTGAACGTTATGTGGGAGATTTGTAGTGAAAGATTGATAGAAACTTGAATGATCAATGTACTCGTAAGAATGGAAGGAAATTGGGGCGATTATTGGTATTGGTTATAGAAGTTAAGAGATTGAGAATTATTAGTTGATTCCTTAAAAGATGGCTTTGAGCTAAAATATAAGTGTTTCAAAAGAACAAACGCATTTTTCCCACTTAGCTATTTGCCGAAAATTTGCTACTTTGAAGTCTAAAAGAAAACCGAGACATATTAGTTTTATTTTCAAAATGATGATAGAAAATGATGCATATGTGTTTTAAATATTTTATAACATGTCACTCTTGACATATATGTGAATCCCACTATCTTTTGAATTAAAGGTTGGAAGGAAATTGCCGAATTTGCTAGATCCCCATATATTAGGTCTGAGAAGAAAGTTTAAGTTTTCCAATTGTGTATTCCAATTCTTGATTGTAAATTTACAGGTTTTCACACATGAATTTGGTCACATTTGAATAAGAGAATCTTGAGTTTTGAAAGAACTATGAATTTGCATTTCAGTAAGGTAAGCCATGAATTTGCTGAGAATTTTGTAATCTCCATTGTTTTTGATATATTTTCACAAGCTGATTTGAGAATTATACAGACAGTGCAGGCATAAGGATTGATAAGGTTGAGTAATTGCATCCGAGAGCTTGAAGTTAGTGTGATTGAGAATCGAGAATGTACTAGTGATTTTGTGAATAATTTTAGAAATTCAATAATTGTGATGATTAAAAGGAAAGGCAACTATGGGGATAGTTTGAGCGTTGGATGTATTCCTGAAACAGATTGTATAATCTACTTGGTATGTTAGGCAAGAATGAGGACGGAGTTACTTGATCTCTTGGGTGGCCAACCATAAGGTGAATCGGCTTCTTTTATTTTGGTGTTTGAAAATGTGTGTTATCTAGATTTTAGTGTTAGATTTCTATGGTTATCTGGCCCCGTTATGAAGTGATCTAGAACAATATAATACTAAGGCCTAGCAGGGGTAGAGAGATTTGAAGTTGGAATATCGGGTACCCCTTTTGTGAGAAAATCATTAAAGTGGTTCTCAATCCCTGTAATTGCATGCTCACTAGCTTTTCAAGTATTTTATTTATGTTTACATATATTTGTGAACTTGATGTAACTGATGTGTGTCATTTTATTAAAAGCATGCTCATCCGATGTACTCCTGGCATTTCTGCTATTATGAGTTGGTTATAAAGTGCTTTAATTGTCTTTTTTATTTGACCTTCCAATAGTGTATTGTACTTTCATGTTTATATTAAAATATCTGCCCTCTAAAGAATTATGGAGGGTAGAAGAGGCCGAGATTGAGGACGAGAAACTAGACCCCTCTAAGAATGGAGAATAATGTATATGGATGAAGGACATGATATAAAGATTTGTGGTAAATACTCTTTACTTTTGAGTACTCTTATCATGTATGGGAGGACGTTGAATTTGAAAACAAAAGGAATAACTTTAAAGGAGGAATCTTGCATTTTCTTGATTAAGTTATTAATTTGAATTGCTCAAGATGACAAGTTAAATTAGGGTAGCTCATGTTCAAATTTTCGTGATTACACTTGTCAAGGATCTTGACTAGATGGGTTTTGATATATTAGTGAGAAGATCTTGTGGAGTTGCTTGGATAAGTTGGAAGAATGGTGGATTAAATGATAAAGGACTATTGATGGAAATACTGTCTAGTAACGGCCAAAACAAGGGAAGTAAATCAGCTATAATTTCCACATTTCCTTGATAACTTTGGGCAAGTAATTGTTCAATGAACTTGTCAAACCATCAATTTTCACTTGTATGTTGAAAGTGAACCAAAACTATGCATTTTCTGCCTTGAATTCTTCAGGGATCAATTTCAGTCAACTTCATAGATTTTCTGATATTAACTGGCAATGACTTAAAACTTGAGTTCTATACCATTGGAAGCTCTATGAATTTAATTTCAAATGCCACTGATGGCATCCGATTCCAATTATCCTACTTGGAATTATGGTCAATTACGCAAGTGACCTAATTCAAATCTGACAGTTTTTTACACTTCTGTGATTGTTGTTTTGATCACAGAAATGTATGAATTTGATTCCAAAGTCTTCATATGAAATGTGACACGGTGTCCTAGCTTTGAAATGGCATAAAATACCTCTCAATTCGATAAGTGAAGTTCCAGATAAATCGAAAAGGTAGCAAAGCTGTTAACTTTGCCCTTCTCTTTTGCATTCTTGTCTTTACTTTCCTTGGTTTAATTCACTTTCCTTTGGTTCTAAGCAACGTTCTCACTCTATTCTTATAGTTAGATGGTTGTCTCGAAATAATTGTAAACTTTCCCATGATTTGTATCCAAGGCCGTGTGAGATTAGAATTAAGTTTGGAGAATTAAAGTTGGTAATTTTGAATGAGATATGGAAGTGAAAACTCTTGTTTCTTGTGGATCGAGAATTAGTAAAGGTCCTATTATATCATGTTTCATATCAAGGTTCGATTATGTTAAAAAGAAGGATTTGTGATTGTTGTGTTAAGGTGAAAATGAGTTTAATTAGTGAATGATCATTCGTTACTCTGGATGGATTAATTAATAAGATATGTGGATTTGTAAATGTATGTAAGAGGGTTGGTTCTTTGACTTACGTGAGAATTTATGATACATATGAGGATTATTGGATTTGAATTATACTCCTGATCAGAGGGTGAATACCTTTGTTGTGTAATTATGAATGGATTGATTTAGTGTAGGTAACGGAAATTCTTTCAAGAGGAAATTATAAGAATATTGTCAATTGAAAACTAGTAAGGATATATACTAAGAGTGTTACCATTGACCAATTGAAGACTAACCATGGCATTAATGGCATTCATGGGGCTAGTACATAGCATGTAAACCTTATTCGGACTACGTTGTGATAAATTATCAAGGATACTATGGTACATTTAAGATTCGAGAAAGGCATGAATAATGCTTGAAGGTAGTATTGCAACCCTTGAGAAAGAAATATTATGGGTCAAAATCTATGGAGGGTAAACTTGGGTGAGAACATAATTGGAATAAGGTGATCTTTGGGAAAAATACACATCTAGAGAGCTTAAGTGATGACTTCCTCATAAGAGTTAAATGTATGCTATTGTCAATGCAATGAGTATTAGTATGGATTTGAGAATTAAGAAAATTCCTTTGGTTAAAATCCCATGAAGGAATCATTAAATCAAGAAAGTAACTTGGGAAAAAGAAGAGGCATTTTGGAAGAAATACCCATAGTGGTTTGCACACTAAGATATGAATTTCGAGAACGAAATTCTTTAAAGGGGGGAAGGTTGTGAGGGCCTCAAAATTTAGATTTTATTTAAAATGAAAAATATTGTTTATATTGTGCTTATTCATTGAAATATGAGTGAATTTATATTTTGAGTGATTATTTTCGAATTTAGTGAATTTTTTGAGAATTATTTGCCGGTGTGTGTGTTTGGCCAATTTAAGCGTTAAATTTTGTCCTGAAGTGTGAATAGTGACTTTAAGTTGAAAACAAGTGTATGTAGTGATATTACTGATATATATTTATGGTTAGACAGTGTTGGAATGAATTAAAATAGTGTGAGTTAGAGTGTCAAAAGACCACTTTTCCTTAAAATAAGGAAAAGTAACCTTTTTGTCCCCTTAAAGCTTTACCTCTTGCTTCTTGAACTTCATTTTTCAGCCACAATTCAAGGCCAAAAAGGGAGAGAAAAAACCGTGACTAGAGAGAGAGAAAAGAGAGAGTTGTGAGCTTTTCTTCTACTTCATCTTCTTCCTCAAGCTTGAAGACTCCATTGAAGGTCTTGATCTTGATTCATCCACCTCCTTTGGCTGCCGAGAGAGAGAGAGAGAGAGAGTGTGTGAGAGGGTGGACCGAATTGGACAGAGAGAAAAGAAAGAGAAAGAAAGCTTGTGTGGGGTGTCTTGTGCTTGTTCTTGAGCTTGTTGTTGGAAATCATCATCAAAGCACGAAGATCTTGGACTAAGATTGAAACTTTTGGTGTTTCTAAGCTTGGAAATATCTTTCTCGAAGAGGGGCTCACGAGATCTTGTTAGATCTTGATAGATCTAAAGGTATAAGATTCAAAACCCTTAGATATAACTTGATTAGTGCTAAATAAGAAAGATTTACGGTTTATTTTACTAGCAATGATTATATTTGAAATGATGAAGTTGGGCTCTTGAAATCCCAACCTAGGTAGCTTGTATCAAAGCTTTGAATAAGAACCAGTGTTAAGTATTTGTGAAACCAGTGATTTTGAGGTAAGAAACCTCACTTAAATTCCACATGAAAGAGACTTTGAAAATAGTGTTTAGGGAGTACATCGATGGAGTGATATTTTGGAAATGATATAATGATTTTCAAAAGACCCATTGAGACGATTTTGCTGTGTGAAATGAATGCTTTTCCTTGAGGGAAGTGGGGAAGAATAGTGATTGAAACCAAGAAATGAAAGTGAATAATTTTAGTTAATGAATGGGGAAATGAATCTTGACTATTGTTTTCATTTGTTTAGGGGGTGTGCAAGGAAGTGAATTTGACCCTAACGTGGAAGCCGAACCGTACTATTTCGGTGCGTTTCCATGCCTGTTATGTGTTTACGTGGAAATGATTGCAATTGTGTTTAGTGAAGTGAATGTGAAGTGAAACATGGTTTTCGAACCTTCCGATGGGGTGGTGTGTACTTTATCGCACCTACCCCGTTTGAGTGAAAATAATCATGAAAATGTTTTGAAATGAATGATTGTAAAAGTGTTGTGTAATGACTTATGTATGTATGTGAAATGTTGGGAATTCCTGAAACCTATAGGTGAGACCTTCGATTCGAGCTGGAGACTAGGCCAAGGCCGAAGAGAAAGGTACGACCCATAGGGTTCCATAAGTAAAATGAAGTGTACTTGGGACTTGACGATTGGACTTGTCCCAGAAAAAGAGAAATATACAATGTACATACATAAAGTGAAGTGAAGTGAAATGAAGTGAAGTGAAGTGAATAGTGTTTGGAGTCAGGGCCGGTGGGGGTTTGGTGGAGTAAGGAATAAGTGGAGTTCTACATGGATTGCACCTGTGAAAGTTGACGGAGTGTCAACTACTGAGATTGTGTTCAAGCTGCGAGGACCTTAGCCCCTGAGGGCTACCGTATCTTACATTTGTAGTGTTAATCGCTTTCTTTAATGGTTTATGTCTATGTTCAAGTGAAGTGAAGTGTCATATGTGTTAAGTGTTTTGCATGTTTTTGGGAACTCACGGGTTTTTTAGCTCACCTTTTCCTATTTGTTTTTCCTTAACAGGAAATGAGATTCCAAGTGAAGGTGCCAACCCTTAGTGGTAGGGTTTACTTCTGTTTAATGTTTTTGGGAACTTTGAATTATGGATATTGAGGGATTTTGTTTTATGGAACCTGAATGTATGGATAAATGCTTTATGTATTTTGGGATTGTAATTTAGAAGTTGTGGATTGTAAGCTATTGTGTATTTTAGAATTTTAGTTGTTAAGTATTATTGATCATTGGAGTGAGTGAGTCCTAGAGAGAGTTAGGCAGGCGGCCACGGATACCTTAGGGTACGCCCTAGGGAGAAGTGGGGTTGTCACACAGACCAGCCGGTCCAACCGGTTGAACCGGGAACCGGCCAGGCATCCGGTCCGAGTCATCCTTCAAAATCGAAAAATTCAAAAATCGGTCAAAGACGGTCAAAACCCAGGTTTGACAGGGTCTGACTGGGTGAACTGGTTGACCGGATTTGACTATTTGACTTTTTTTTTTTTGACCTTTAACGCATTATATCCTTTCAAACTCATTTTTTAACTTTTAGTAAATATGCTTTAACCTCTCATTATTTTAATAAAGTGTAAAGTTAATCCAATACATTTTTTAAGTTACATTTCTACCTATATATATATATATATACTATATTCTTTAAGTCAATTTATTTATTAAATATAAAATTCTCAAATTTATATATAAAGTCATAAATCACCAATTTAAGAAAAATTTTTATATATATAAAGTTGAAAACTACCAATTTGAGGAAATTTTTATATACTATTTTTTAAGGGAATTTTTTTATATACTATTTTGATTATATATTATTAATATATATATTTATGACATATTTTGACGTCATCCGATTTGACCCCTGGTCGAACCCGGTCGGACCCATCGACCCCTGACCCCTGAGCTCAGCCAGTTCGATACCCGGTTCGAATCTAAAAACATTGGTTGTAATCTTAACGATTGGGGCATCCATCATTTGGGTGCATGGAACACTTGTTTCCTGATTTGTTCTCTAGTGTTGAAGTTATCAATACAAAGTATGAAACCTGTATTTTGGTCAAGAGTTATAGAGTTGCCTATCCAAATAGTTTTAAAATATGCAATGCTTCTTTCATTTCAGGGCATTCTGATATGTAAGGACCTTCACCAATTATTTCATCTACTAGTATTTGTTAGTTTGTGACCTTCGTAGATGATTCTACTTGAATGAATTGATTGTATTTGTTGAAGCAAAAAAAAAAAAAAAGAAGTGTTTGATGTTTTCAAATTATTTCAAATAATGACTCGTACACAATTTTCATCTAGAATCAAGATCTTACAATCTAATAATGGCCGTAAGTATGGCAATCAATCATTTTAAGAATTATTCAAGACTAACAGCCTTATACATAAAACCTCCTATACTCAGACCCCATGGCAGAATGAGATTGTTGAGAGAAAAAATTGGCATATATATGTCCTGCTGGTTGATGTGAATGTTTCATGCAAATATTAATCTGATGCAGTTACCACAGCAATCCACTTGTTGAACAGATTATTTTCAAAATTCATTGACTTTTTCAAATTCTATTGCAGGTTCTCCCTCAACACTTTGCTCTATTATTGATGCTAATACTTCTAGCAGAAGTGTTTGGATGTGTGGCTTTTGTTTATCTACATAAGAATTAATGCAGTGAATTAGATCCTTATCTTATTTGCTATGTTTTATTGGATTATGTTGTGTACAAGAAGGGTTATTGGTGCTACGATTTAATCACCAGCAGAATATATGAAACAATGGATGTTAGTTTTTTGGAATCCAAAACATTCTTCTCACCATCAGTATTTAATTCTTTACTTTACGGAGAGATTAAGGATAAATGAACAGTAGAATTGGTGGGATTGGCATGATCATTATGGCCACATACTGATATGACTGATATTGACTTGCCAACTTCTGATATACCAGTCATCGATAGTTGTGATGGTCATTAGGAAGTTACTATTGAGAAGATCTCTAAAGAAGCTAATGTGGCTGATATAACCTCTCCTTTCTTAGTATCTGGCCATTCTTGTCCTAGGAATATTCTTGAGGTTAATACTTCCACTACTCCTTTATCTACTACTAATTTGGATATAAATGATAAATATATATTGCCTAGCAAATCTACCCGTAATAAGCCACCAAATCAATATTCTCTAGAAGTTCATGTAAAACAATTCAAATATACTATTGCTAATTATGTATCAACTCATAGGGTATCTTAACGTCATTGGTTGATATTTCAAATGGAGTGCATGCTACTTTTATGGATTCAAACTAGACTTAGGATGTAGAAAATGAAATGCCAGCATTACAGAAAAAACACATGGACCTTAGTCCTACTGCCAGAAGGAAAGTGGATCATGAGATGAAATGGGTTTTCTCATTACAGTACAAGGCTGATGGATCAATCGACTGATATAAGACTCGATTTGTATAAAATAGAGGGATTTAATAGCAAATATGACGAGTGATGGCATCGTCTTGTGAACATTTTGCCAATCATTGGTTCTAGCATCTGAAAATGGATGACTACCTACAATATTCCAGTCCTAGGCTTCCAGAGGATGGAGAAGGAACCAACCTTGTGAAGTGGCGAAATGATTAAATTGCAGCAACTTAGAGTCATTGCTGAGTCAGAGACAGAAATTTTCCTAGTATGGAAAATCATAGAATTTCATAGTATGGAAAAACATAGAAGATGAAAGTGCACATCTAATTCAAAAATAAAAAATAAAGCAAACTTCTTGAAATTTTTTTTTTGCCTATTTTGACATTTATTTTCTTTAAGCTATTGTTGCTCTTTTTGTCTTCTCTTGACAATTGATTCGTGAATTAAATAACTACTTGATGGGGTCAAAAGCATAGGATAATAGATAATAATTAGGGCGGATCGTCCACTTTTATCAACTTGATTGATTAAGATCATCAAGAGATGGATAGCCTTTCATTTTAGATTGCTTAAAGTGCTTCAACCTTGAGACTTAGTTATCTGCTCCCTCTGTTTTGAATATGTCTTTCTTTAATCATGCATTTGTTGTTTGTTATGTCATTTTAGTTTGTCCTTCCAGTCTTTGATGCTATTATTTCCTCTATGCTACTCTATAATATATCATCTACGTATCTCTTGTTATTTATTAATATCTATGTATGCTATCTTTGCTTAAGAGTATCTCTACATGAAATAATACCAGATACCGAAGAATGCATTGGCTTCAATTATGTGTTCACTATAGTTTGCTTCTTTGTTCTTAAGCCCAAGAAGGGCCTTACGTTCTGTGACTTTAAATAATACCTGGTCGCATGTCTATAATACAGTAATTATTGGATTTATGAGATTCAAATCATTTGATCATGTCTAAGTCATCTATTTTTAAAGCACTGATTGGGAAAGGTAATAGCCCTGATAATTTATGTTGATGACATAATCATTACATGCAATGGTGAAAAAGAGATCTGTAAGTTACAAGATCAGTTAGCAACCGAATTTGAGATGAAGAGTTTAGGGAGTCTCATATATTTCTTGCGAATCGAAATGGCAAGATCGGCACAAGGTATCTTCCTTTATCAATGGAGGTATGTACTTGATCTCTTGACAGAAGTTGAGTTGTTAGATTGTAAACGTGCGAACACGCCAATCATACGAAAAAATAGATTTGGAAAGCCTTCAGATCAAAAGCTCACTCATAGAGAAAGGTATCAAAGGTTAGTCGAAAAGTTGATCCACTTATCTCATACTCGTCCTGATATTGCCTATACTGTCAATGTGGTTAGCCGATTCATACATTCACTTGGCAAGTAGTACATGGAAGCGATAATGTAGATTCTTCAACATCTAAAGGGATCTTCTAGAAAATGTTTTCTATTTTGTAAGAATAATGATTTTAATATTGATTGTTATACTGATGTCGATTAGGCGGGAGACACTACCAATTGAAATTGACTTCAGGCTGCTTTACCTTTATGGGCAGTAATCTAACAACTTGGAGGAGTAAGAGACAAAAGGTGGTAACATTATTTAGTGCAGATGTTGAATTAAGAGGTATGACTAAAGGTGTATATGAAATTTTATAGCATAAAAGGTTGATGATTGATATCTACTTTGCTCCCAAGTCAGAAATGAACTTATTTTGTGATAATAGAGCTGCTATCAATGTCAATTGGCACATTATCAAACAAAATCTTGAAAATAAAATGATACGATTTTCGTTCGTAAATTTGGAAGATCAATTATTTGATATACTCACAAAAGCTGTACCAATCAAGAATTTTTACAACTCATTAGGTAAGTTGGACATGCATGATATCTATGCACCAAGAGGGAGTGTTGGAATGAGTTGGTCATTTTCAAATTTAAAATGTATCAATTAGATATTAGATATGTATTAATTAGAAATGAAATACGGAAATGATTAGTTAGTAATCATTTAAATATTTGTCTAGATTCTTGTACCTTAGTGTGTTATTAGCTTATATATATGCATTGCATTATTGTAATTCATTGAGAAAGCAATATAGAAAAATTTTCCCTATCTCTTTCTCCTAGTCTCTTCTTTCTTAACAGTAAATGCATTTTCTAAGTGCCTGGCTAAAATTAGCATGAGATTTAATGCCTCTGAGCCCTTGAGAAAGTTCACCAGATTGATAATTGCTGTAGATATGCAAGATTATATCATAAATTCAAGATTGATGGACTAAAACAAATACTCCCTCCATCCCAAAAACTTTGCTGCATTTTAGGAGTTGCAATTTTTACGAATAGTGCTTGAATTTTGATAAGTACAAAATTTATGTGTCTTTAGTAGAGTTTTAGTGTTTGTTTTATGTATGTTTTAATATAAAAAGGAAGAAATGGATTTCTTTATGTTTACTTTTTGTGCAAGAATGTTTCTTAACCAAAACATGCAAAAATGTGGTTTAATGTGCCATTTTATGCTTATTTTGTAGGTTTTGACATCTAATGGATTGTTCCAAAATATGAAAAGATCATGTTACACATCCAAAACATGATTTGGAGGAGTTTTGATGCAAAATAATACAAGAACAATCCAAATGAAAGCAAAGGTGAAGAAATCAAAGTTGACAGCTTTGACACATTATCGTATTTTGGCCATAACTTGAGCTACACTCATCAGATTGAGATGATTCTTGCGCCATTTTGAAGCTAAGGCATAGATTTACATTTCATATGAAGACAAGGACATCCGAATCATGGTCAAAAATCTCAATATCAGAGGTACAACTCAAGCTGTCAAAGTGAAAACAAAGCATCTGACTAGTCAAGGGTATTTTGGATATTTCCTAGCCTACAGAGCTCCGATTGAGCTAATCCTGATGGTGTTGGAAAGCCAACTCAAAGAGATACAACTTTTATGTTTTGTGCAAGAGCTGGTTCGGCCTATATCATGGTGGAAATTATAGATCAAGTCGGAGCATGTGCACAGAAGTTCCTAGAAACTTGCAAAATGACATGGAACTGAACAAGGAAGATCCGCGAACAAATGCTTCACGGATCAGTCAGCGTTTCCATTCCGCGGATCCTTGAAAATGACATATTTCAACTCTTTGCAAGTTGCATCTCATTTCCAACTCAAATCCAACCATTTCCAGCTGTAAATTGCGGCTGAATCTGTGCAACTTGACCAAAGGAAGTTGATTCAAACTTGAAGAACATGATTATGTCTACATTATGTGAACATTTCCTTGTTTCAAACATCTATAAATACCCCTTGATTCTCAACATTTTGAGGGAGGAATTAGTATGAAGTAGTTGTAGAACTAAAAAAAGAAAGACTAGAGAATAGCTCTAGTTCATTAGTTTTAGCTCTAGTTCTTATATTTCTTAGTTTGTAGTTTCTAAAGAGAGCTAAAAGTGATAGTTGTGAGGACTCTTGCAGTTTGTATTTGAGAGATCAACTTGTGAATAAATTCAAGGATTCAAACCTCAAGAAATTGAATAAGATTCCTTCTTCCTTTACTTTGTCTCTTGTGCTTTACTTTCATGGCTTTGTGCAAGTTTGTTTTATGCTTAGATGTTCTTAACATGATGTTTAGCTTAGCCTCTTAAATCCTAGAGTTAGGATGAACTTGTTTTAGTTGTGATTATGAAGTAGTTGAGTTATTTATGTCCTCCATGATTTTACTAGTTTAAGACTTGTGCTTACGCTTTATGGTTGATTAGCTACCAACTATAAATGATTTGATGTTGATGAGCAATGAAAAACTTGCCTTCAATAAGATCTAAGTTCTTAAACACTAACTTATATTCTCACGAAAGTAGTGAATATAGTTGGTTGGTTGTGGTTTCATACTATAACTTCATTGAGTTTATTTAACTTGTTTCTCTCTTTTCTCTATGAAATAGGTCAAGAAAGATTCCAAGAAGTTTAGGAATTGGCGAAAGCGATTCTGAGTGACTAGCTTATCTTAAATGAGAGCTTGCACTACACATGACCATTGACGAAAGTGGTGGCATATAAAAGGAAGTTATACCTTAGCGAATCATTGGAGAAAGGACATAATAAACTTGACTAACTTCTAATCTTAACATAACAAGGGATTCTAAAGCTCTAGGATTCCTCCAACTTGATATTAAAACTCTCTCTAACTTAACTCTCTAATTTCTTTACTTGATTTCTTATTATTTCTTATCTACCACCAATTGGATGTCTTCGACACCTAACGGTTGGTTTTAAATTGCTTTATCCCTCTTCCTTAAGTCGGTTTACCGCCTTCTCCCTTTTACCAAGCTTTCCTTTACTTTAATTGCCTTCCTTTAGTTGTTTTCTAGATAATTAAATAAGTGATTAAACTTTAGTGTTTGCAAAACCATAGTTTCTTGTGGGATCGACACCTTATTTTCCTATACTCAATAAACGATCCGTATACTTGCGGTAATATAGGGTAATAAAGGTTTTAAAATTTGAGAAGTAAAGAAAACCTTATCAAATTTGTTATCTGATTCACTTGATTCTCAATTTCACCCCAGTTTATGCACTTACTTCGTGGCTTAGATAGTGTACATGGGTGTTGTGCGGACGCGCTGGCTTTTTGTCTAAAAACTGCCGGTTTGCGCGGGTCTTGCATAGTATAGCTAAGCTTCATATATTTCAGTTTGTTCGCACTTCATTAGAACCACGTAAGCCACTAAGAGTTAATGTACATGCGAGCAATAATTATATGGCCTCACCCTTGTAAGTTCAAACATGATCTCCACCAATTTACGTGCGGGTTAAAAATTGGAGATTAAGAGATGATTCATTACAGTTTTGGGAAAGTGATAGAAATTTTGGGACAAACCAAAAGGAAAGTATGATAGTTTCAATGGAATGGAGGGAGCAGATAAAACAAAAAGGAAATTGAAAATCTAACTAGGATGTCAAGGCTGTAGTCTTCTATACATATTTTCTTAATAATGCTCTATAATTTATTTCAAATTCTTTTGCAAGTTTGGCAGAACTTTTTCAACGTCTATTTTGACAGTGCCTTGTTTACGATTTTATTTGCATATATTTAAAATGATAAACTGCAAGCAGTTCCTATAGTGGTCATACCAGATTATGCTAAATATAACTTTCGTGTAGGAATTGGAAAAGAAGCTACCTCTAGATTCCTTTTCTGAACCAAGATATAAACTTCGAAAAACAAGCTCATTTTAATATGCTTCGAAGTTTTTGTAGTTCTGCCGTGCATATGCGCTTTCTTTGTGGGTTTTCTAGGGAAAGCGTTTAAGAATCGGAAGTTTTTGTTAATATGCTTTGCTTCCTGCCCAGATACTTAGCATGGTTAAGATATATTTTGTGTAAATATTAGACTCTGTTTGAATAGATAGAAAGTTGTATGAAAACGTGAAGTAACAGAAAGTGAGGTAAAGGAAGATGAAAATGAGTTTTCTATACACATTTGGTTACTAAGAAAATTGTTGAGAGAATTTAGGAAATTAATGAAAGTTAGTAGCAATTACCGATACTTGTGTGAGTAACTAGTTATTTTCCTTCAAATCCTACAAATTTTGCAGGACACAAAATGTAGGAAAGTGCGAGAAAGTTTTTTAACATTCTTTTCACCCAAATATGCATGAAGGAAAAAATAACTAACTTTCCTTCACTTTTCCACACTTTTCCCGACAAACAAACAGTATCTTAGTATAGTTCTAACTGGAACTTTTAAGTGAAACTTTGTTATGACAAGAACCCGTAGGTTTAGTTATTTGAACAAGAATTATGGGTTACATGAGATTATATTTCCTATATATAGTCACTCAGTGGATTATCTTGCAGTGGCTGCAAAATTTGCTATGTTTGCGAAAGTTAGGCTTGGATATTGATGAGCACGGGGCATGCATACAAAATTAAACTCCATTCCACAATCAAATTTTACATTTTTAAATTTCTAAATACGCCACACATGATTTTCTACATTGAAATTAAATACAGGGTATTAAGAATTAAACCCAAAAGGTAGAATGGAAAACTATTGGCACTACTAAAATTCTCCTATTATATGCAAGCAAAAAACAATGGAAAGTTTCTTAGGCTATGGTATCCCTCACTACTTGATAGGGTGCATTTTGGTTGTTAATTGTGTTAATATTTCCTAATTTTTTGGACTAAAAATTGCACTATTTGGTGGATTCTACTGAGTTTTTGTATTTGATATTAATTGCAGAAATTGGTAGGAAAAGATGCTGAAAATCAATTTTCCAGAAGACTCTCTGGCAGTTAGGTGTGGGAGTGCTTAAGTCATACTTTCAAGTCTGGGTTGTTGTGATCTCAAGTGCACGTGGGCAGTTTCCAAAGATTTGAGGATTCTGAATCCAAAGCTGTGCTGGAATGATTATTCTCGTTTGCTATTTAGTAGTTTATTATTATTAGGATACTATTCTAATATTTGTTATTAAAATACCTTTTGAATTAGGAAATTGGGAGTTTGACTCCTTTTAGACCTTTCGTATTTGATTAGTACTTAGTAGTTTTTTCGTGACAGACCATAACCTGGGAAGCTTCCCTAGTTGGTTTTGACTTAGATTCCTTTTTGATTGGTAGATTAGTCCCGTGGAAAACAAAAAGATAGGAAGTACTAGTAGTTTGTTTAGCCGGATATTCTATTAGCTTTTTGGCATGAGCCTTCGGACGGAAAAAAACAAGAGATCAATAGCCTTTCTTTGGTTCTCTTCTTTTGCTATTTTTCTTCACTTTGGGAAATCAACGGATGGCTTTAACAATTTCTATTGAAATCTCTTGTGGAATTTCTTGCACGATGCGTGGCTAATTTTCTCATCTAGCCAAAGATCAATTCGAGGAGGCAGTCCAAAATATCTGTGAGATCTAATAGATTTATCTTTTGTTTGTTTAATTCTTTGGTATTTTCACATTCTTTGTTTTATACTCTTATGATTGTTTCGCTGGTTGAATGTCAAAGGCGCCTAATATTCATATTAACTTTATAATTTACCTCCAATTTAATCCGTTAAATCCATAATTGTTTAGTAGGTTAATATTCGTGGCAACTAACGTTAACACACATTAGGGAAACGTGCGATCTAATCTAAATGAACCCTGGTAGTGTGTTTGTTGTTTAGGGTCTTGGCTTCTCTAGTTCTTAATGCAATTGAGGAATTGAATCCTACGGGCGCACATAGGGTTATTTCTTAATTAGGGGTAGTTAACGGGCGTGCCTTAATTATCTAAAATCTAAGGAGAAGTTGGTCATTAGAGAGTTTATCCGGAGGGCATAACAGCCTATTAATGAATTAAATGAATTAATCTTGCATCGATGATCGGATATATGGACTGTTTCTGAGAAGTTGGATCTTTGGTTAGAATTCGTCTATTGTCAATTTAATTATCTTTTATTCCAGTTATTTCTTTGTTATTTAGTCTTTAGTTATTTCTCCATTTTCTCAAAAATCCCCCCATTTCCCATACTTGAGAAGAAATGAATTTTCCCAGTTCCTGTGGAGACGACCCTACTTGCCACTATATACAAGTTAGTGATTTTTCATAGATCTGCAATTCTGGTATATCGAATCACCAAACTCTTCGGAACCAGGTGAATTAAGTAACCTATTGCACATCCAGAGTCCCTATTCCAGTACCTAGAGTTGGATTTTGACTACTTTTATTGGCAGTTAGGTTTATTGATTATTATTGCATAGACTCGACACCTATCACTATCCATGTAAGTGCAGCTCTCAGATCGTTGAGCACTGCCATATTGCTAATTATGACATAATTTCCTTATACATGTCAAATATATTTATAACTAATCCATACCTACTCTCACAAAGGTTCTTCTTTTATGAAATTACATGGAACGAACCCACAAAAATCACAAAGGTGCACCTTTACTCTCGTGAATGCACTCCCTAGGTTTAACAATTTTTTGAACTAGTGTTGAATTCCAATTCCCACTGCAAATTCAATACCTTGAAATTGTCACAATCAATGGCTAGTTAATCATGATTATAAGAATAAAAGTGCTAAATACCTTGTTCAAGATAAAAGCATCAAATAGCTAAGAAATCAACACAAACCAATTATAGAAAGTTCAATCAAAACTCAAGGCATAAACTTTAATGGCACACGATCAATATAAAATTCAAACTTATATTACAACTAAATATTAGGGTCAAATACAAGAAGAAAAGTGATAAGAGCAAAGTCATCCATTTCACTTGAATTTCAAAGCTCTCCATCTTTAGTTTCAGTCTTCTTCCATACCTAGTTTTATACAAGATTTGATGTAAAGAAAACTATTCTACACAGTCTACACTACCTAAACTACTAACTATGAAGAACTACATCTCTGTGGTGTTTCTTTCACCCCCTTATGCTCTTCCAAATGAGAAGGAACAAGGTCTTACTTATAGAGAAATCCTCAAGCCCATAAATTGTATCTTCAATGGGAGCATAACACCAATAAGTCAATAATTTTGGCTTCCAAATTAGAATACACATTTTTTATGTCAAGAATTAAGGTTCGAATCTCTTTTTTACAGCTACAAATCTCCTGCAAATTGTCTTTTAAAAGTAGTGAAATAATTGAGATGAAATCAAGTTGAACAAGGTGCAACCGAAATTGCTGGCCACAATCCCTCCAGAAATCCGGCTAGCTTGTGGCTGAATTTCCTCCCGGATTTGAATCCAGTCACTAATCCAGACAGCAGTTCCTGGTCGGATATCTCCCCAGTTTTTGCTCCAAAATTTAATTTTTCAAATCAGCTACTGCCTGATATCTGACTCCTAGAAAACACGAATGCGCGAGTGAAAAAAGGACAAAAGCAATATTTACACCACTTAGCAATTAAAATTGAATTCTAGCCCAAAATGAACTAATGTTATTCTTTACTTTCCATAAAGGGGATGAACACAATAGCAAATAACATGCAAAAATTATGCAAAACAGTCACCTATTAGAGGGCAAAGCTGAAACTTAGACCAAGTATGACTATCTTATAAAGAAAAATAGTTCATTTTCAACCCACATTTAAGCCCAAGTGTTTTTCTTAAAAATCAGGTGTACAAGATTTTGAGCTGGTTTTAAAGAAACTCTCTTCTTCATTGTCCAGGTAATGGCTGTAAATTCAATGGGCATGTGTTTCTTTAGTAACAAATTACTGCCACAGATTATGCAGAATTATGGTTCAGAAGTGTCTAACATATCCAACTCTAGAACGTATTTATAATCAAAATCCAGCTTCTTGCCTCATCCCTCAGGCATATTTACTCCAACTACAGGAAGCATCTGAAGGGATAGATAAATTTCTTGGCATAAATTTCTAGTTCTTTCAGCCCCTTGATTTAATACATCTATATTCAATTATCTGAGATAAAGAGTGATATGCATGGTTTCTTATTTCATGCAGGGACCTCAAATTAATAGGCATCTTTTGAACAAGCAAATGTAATTTATTCTCCAATGAACCAACACAAGGTTAATCAATAAAGTTAGTAGATTTCAAGTCACATCTTTTAATAGCTGATTTCATTTTCTTTTCCCCCTCGAGTGGTTTGGATTTTTTCTCATAAATGGACTTATCTTTTTCACCTTATGAATTTTCTCTTCTTAGTCAGCGTTCTAGGAAAAGAATTGGTGCATTTGTTATACCACACAATGCTTGGTTTCGACTAGTTATACACTGATAACTAAGCGTGGTCTAGTTTGCAAGATGCTTCACCTGTGACTAAGAGATCACCACTTCAAGTCATTAAACAGAAAATGAAGAATCACTTTTGATCCTCATTTTAAAAAAAAAAAAAGGAAAAAAGAAGTGATACACTGCAGCTTCCCATTTCCCGATTGATTCATTTCCCAATCCCTGCTTTCTTCTATTTAATTTAAGTATTGCATCTGGATTGTAGCAAAACAGATCCTGAGTTAACTATCCAATATCCTTGCATCGTAAGTTTACTGCTTTGTTTAACAATAGTATCTATGCATTAATTTGTCCAAATTTGATTTCTATCCTTGTGCATGTGGATCTCAGCAAAGAAGAATTTAAGTCAGTTATCCAACTCCCTTCAAATTGATAATTCCCTCACAGGTTAAACAATCAAATTTTCTAGAGTTACCGTCTACTAATTTGGCAAAGCAATTGCTTTGAATGCTGGCTAACTGAGATTTGGACAATACGCATCAATCAACAGGCATCATAAATCATGTGTTCATTCCTGAAACGCACCAGCTCCACTTGTAGGCTTCAGTGTGTATTCGTTGGGTGAAAAATTATGGTAGCCCTTGTCTCAACTTGGTCTTCCATTGTCCTATCCTTGCCTAAAGATATTAGCTACTTGATCTTGGAAAAGCTGTTTGATAATTCATATTTTGATGGATCCTCATTTCAAAAAATGGATTATGAGTAATGGCTGATATTATTGCTAAATCTCTTATTTTGATGGCACAATAATATGTATGGTGACGAGGTTCTACCATACATCAAATTTTAATTATAAGACCTAAACACCCCATTTACTACAAGTATACAGATCGTTCATTGAGCATAGGGTGTGTTAGGTGTCGATCCCATAGGGAAGATTGTCAAGTACCGGTGGTTTTCGAATGCTTCTATTATTTAGACTATCACAAGTAAGTAGATAAATCTAAACTACAAACATGCAATAAAATGAGTAAAAATAACAATTAAAAGCTCTTAGAACTATGGAATTCCTTACTACTCTTGCAAATGAAACTACCGGTTGAATTAATGTTATTATTTTGGCTAAGTATGGCGTAATTGACGAGGTTTTACCATACACCAAATTTTAATATAAAACCTAAACAACCCCGTTTTCTGCAAGTATACAGATCGTTTATCGAATATAGGGTAGATAAGGTGTTGATCCCATAGGGAAGAATGTCAAGTACCGGTGATTTTCGAACTCCTCTATTATTTAGACTGACACAAGCACGTAAATTAATTAAAACTACAAACATGAATGAAATAAGTAGAAAATAACAATTAAGAGCTCCTCAAGTTATGGAATTCCTTACTACTCTTACAAATGAAGTTACTGGTTGAATTAATGTTATCACTTTGGCTAAGCATGGCATAATTTCCTACTGCACGTGAAACTTACTTTCGTAGTGAATCATCTATACTTATAACTAAACCATACCTACTAGCGTGGTTATGGAATTAACTAAAAGCTCATTTGCTCAATGAAATTACATGAAATAAATCACTAAAGCCACAAAGGCGCCACCCTACATTAGTGAGTGACTTCCTAGGTTTAGAACTTCATAAACTAGTGTCAAATTCTCACTTTCATTTAAACTTAACACCTTGAGATGATCACAATTAATGGCCGGTTAATTATGATTAGAAAAGCCAAAGTACTAAATACTTGCTCAAATAATAGCATCAAATAACCATGTAAATATCACAAACAAGATATAGAAAGTTCATCCATAACTCAAGGCATAAACTTAGCTAAACATCCTTGAATTACACTATAACTACACTACTAACTATACTAAACTAAGGAACTAGTGAAGACTGCATTTTGTAGTGAATCTAGCCTTCTCCTCTCTCTAATTAATTTCCCTTTCAAATGTCTACAAAGGCCCTATTTATAGAAGACTTCATCCATAAGCTTCCAAAATTCTATCATGTGGACACATGAAAAATTTGGCCTTCAAAAGTCAAGAAAAATGCCTTCATGAATCTTCATGCATTGAATCCACTGAATTTCAATCTCAAATGAGTTGTAAAGTTGAAGCAAATTGTGTTTTGAATTTGCTATGAGTTGTTTCTTCAACTTCACAAGATTCTTCACGCAACTTCCATTGAAATTCTTCTAAAAATTGAGCTGGAAGTGAGTTGGAAAATCCGGAATTCAGCTGCAACTTGCAGCTGTCGTTGTCATGGATTCGCAACCTGGATCCGCGAGGTAGAGGCTCGCGGATCCAATCGCGGATCATCTCCCCTGTCTCTTCTGAGAGGGATTCGCGAGCTAGTCTTTTTCTTCATTGGTTGCATCGCGTATTGGCTCGCGAATCTGCTCCAAAATTGTGAAATCCGAACTTTTCGTCAAGACTTCTTGGCAAATATCTTCTCATTTTCACCTCATTTGATAGTGGAACATTTAATCCTACAAAAACATGAAGTTTTCACTACATTAATCCATAAAAATGCATTTTCTCTATTTAAACCATAAAATGCAAAACCTCACTAGAAACCCTAGTTAATTAGCCATTAAAATAACTAAAATACACAAAAACTAAGTACTTAGACATACTAAAAGCATGTAAAATAAACACTTATCAAATTCCCCTACACTTGAATCATTGCTTGTCCTCAAGCAATTAGAAATACAAACCAACAATGATTTAAGTGTTTTGAAATGTTAACCAATGTGAATTTTAAAAGTCAATCTCCACAACTTAGTAATCAATTTTTATGCAAAAATTCCAATCACCTTGAATACTCATAATAATTAAGTAAAAGAAAGATAATTATACCCTAAATTTAAACAAGTTAAATTTCAACATTTTACTTCAACCTAATTACACAAAAAGGTAATTCATATAGTCAATGAGTTGGCTTTCCTTTTTTCACAATTATTTTTTTTCTTTTTATTTAGAGGGAGTATACTTTATTTAAATAATAGAAAAGTCTTTTGACGTGAAAATCGACACTTTTAGGTGAAGATCTCCGGTTACTCAACTTTTTCTCTTTATGGAATGTCTCTTTACTCAAGTGCCTTTTTACTCAAAAATCGACATTTTTAGATGAAGATTCCCGGTTACTTAGCACAAGAATAATTAGAGTTATTATTATTATTATTATTATGAAGTAATCCCTCTAATTGCGTGGAAAAGGAGCCTTATTTACTTAACTATATCAATCACATCTTTATATAAGTAAGTAAAAGAAAAGATATCATTTAACAACTAAAATCATAGGCATAATTTTCCTCATTTTACAAAATATACTTTCTAAAAGACAATTGGTCAAATCACATAATCACTAATTCCAAGTCAAATGTAAATTGAATTTACCAATTCACATAAAGTTATTTCAAAAAGATGAGAAAATTTGAAACAGTAATACTTAAAACTTCCTCCCTTGTGGATCAAATTGAAAAATTTTCAAAAATTTTTGGGGTAATTTCACAATTTTGAACAAATGTTTGAAAAAATTTTAGCAGAGTCTCCCCTTAAAATTGGACCAAACTCCCTGCCAACAACCCAAATTTTCAACACAAACAAATCACATAAACATTTCCAAACATATATCAAAGTCATTTAAGCACATAAAGCATATAAAACAATTAAACCTCTCCCCCACACCTAAAATACACATTGTCCTCAATGTGTAGGGGAAAGTAAAATAATAAAACAATAAAAACTCCCCTTATTAATATGGCAGAGGTCCAGAATATCCAAAACATCACGAACGTCCTCTACAAGTCCACAAATTGCTGCATAAGAAAGGAAGGATAAAGCATAAATTCAAAAAGACATAAAAAAACAACAAAACAAAGGAAAATAAACAAGGTCTTCATTGTTGTCCATTTCCCCCTCCTTGATTGTCACCATTGTTGCCTTGAGCTTGCTCGCCACCTGTAATGTGCAAATGCTCTTCTATGCGATGAATTCGAGTATCCATGGAGTCGAGACGGGTGTTTACTTGATTGAAGCCTTCATTCACTCGAGTCTCCAAGCACCCAATGGCGGCTAAAACATGCTCCCAAATTGATCTTTGCCTAGAAGGAGCGGAAGTAGAAGGATCGGAGTGGGGAATAGCAGTCGAGGTGCTGACTACTCCTTCTTCCTCGTGAGCCGTACCCGAAGTTCCTCCAACTTTAAATTGTGAAGTGGGCTGAGATTTCCGACCTCGAGGATGAGGAATATTTTCCGTTGAAATACTCAAGTCATTTAGAACAAAATAGTTCAATTCATAAGTTGACTTGATAGGCCTTTGCTCAACCCCGTCCAAGTTCACCTCCATCCTCTCAATAAGAAATGAGAGAAGCCGTGGGAAGCCAAACCGATATGCAGTAGTAGAATGCCTCGCTGCGGTCCTCATATAGCAGATAATAATATTTGGAAGAGGGATGTTGGCAAAAGAAGATGTCCGGTCATGGAACATCTTGTCCAAGAAGTACAAGTCACTTTTTCTTACTTCATTCAAGCTACTCTTCTTGGGAATGACGTTGTGGGCAAACAGATATGTGATTAACCTCAATCGATCATCCAACTTGTTGGCTTTCACTGTCGTCTTTTGTTGGGAGCGAGTAAAATCTTGCTCAATTTGAAATCGAGCCATTGCATGTCCCATCTCCTAATGTCGATCCGGAGCATGAAATTCCTTCTTTAAGTCCACGGCTGGACCGGTATTCCGTACTCCAAGAAGTTGAGCCAATGTGCTTCGTTCGATCTCAATTTGTCTCCCTCGAACATAGGATCTGATATTTTCTCCACTATGCTCGGATTTGTTCACCACATTGGCATAGAACTCCTTGACTAGCTGGGGGTAATAATGATCTGGCAATGTGAGAATTGGACCCCAACCAAATATGTCAAATGCCTCCGTGAGTTTGAATTCGGCATTGACGTCGGGAGCCACATGCATCTCAAAAATGAATCCCTTATGCTCCCTTGCCTCATACCATGCTTGGTTCTCTTTTGAAGTGAACCGAATGGCATCATACTCTAGTGGTGGTAGCTCTCTAGTAGTAGTCCTCCTCGGTCGTCGTCTTTGTGGTGGAGGTGATGGTGTACGTTGTTCTTCTTCACCACTTGAAGATGAGGAAGGTGAACGGTGACGAAGACCTCCTCTCGTTTGGGCCATTTGGACCTATCAAATTGTCAAAATTACAATGTTAAGCACTTTTACTAATCAAGTAATTTTTAACAACTTGTCTAATAGCAATTTGGAAGCATCAAAATCATCAATTTCAATTCAAATTTCCAACAAAGCATTATCCCCATGAAATAAATTTGAAAATAACAACTTTCATCAAACTTCCCAAAAATTCCTCTAAATCATAATACAAATATATACAACATACTCCATATCAAGATTTAAAGTCTATGAATATGCTCAAATTCACCAATAATTGCCATTTTCTACAGATAAAATTAAATTCCAAAATTAGGCAAAAATTGACAAAAATTATCTAAATGATCCCAAAATTCCTCACATTTGGAACAAATAGCATCCAAGGATAATTATAAGTTCCATAATATCAACCAAATACATTTTCAATCATGCCAAGCATTAATCCCAAATTGAGCATTTTATAGGAATTTCAAGAATTTAATCTTCACTAAAAATTAGCACATTCCCATAATTTCTTCACAAAACATGCTTAAACATCATCAATAAGTATACTGGAATCAAGAACCAACAACCATTAATCACGAAAATCAAAACCCAAAATTTTACAAAAATTGCTCAAGAACATGAAATTGGGAAATTGAAATTCGTGAATGAAAATTAAGGAATGTTACCTGGAATCAGTTGAAGGATGAATTGGGAGATGATTGATGCAAAAAGCCCCTTGAATTTAGCCCAAAATAGCCACTAATTTGAAGATTTAAAAATCGGAAACCCTAGGCATAATTTCTCCAAAAATTCGATTTTTAGGTGTTTTTGTTTGATTTCAATTAGATAAAACTGCTCCTCGATGGTCACTGGGGGTTGGGTTGATGATTTTCTTGAAGATTAGCAAGGAAAAAGGAGGATTTAGTGTAGTGTGTGCAAGAACGGTGTTCTGGTGCGTGTAAATGCAGGAGAGTCGCGATGAGGAAGATGAAAAATTACTTCGCGACTTTTCATTTTTTTTAGCTTCTGGTCAACGATCCGTGGACTAGATCCGTGAATCACATGTCGCGGATCCTGATCAGCGAACCTTTCCTCGCGTTTCCTACATCGCGTCTTCAAATTGTGTTCTCAGAATTTGATTCGCGACTTAGTGATCCACGATGAATGGTTAGCGGATTCATTTCGCGGATCCCCAGAAATGGTCTCAGATTCTGATCTTCGTGTCATGGATCCGCGATCCTTACCTCGCGGATTGACTAGCGGATCATGCTGGAAGTTAGATTCTGCGATTTTTCTACAATTGTTTCATTGAAAAACTTTTTCCTTCTATTTCCAGATTAAAAATCCTGCTTGTTAATTATAAAATTCACCTTTTCTAACACATGTAAAATGATAAAAACAACATAACTAACCTCATTTCTTGGATAAAAAACAACTAAAATGCAAATTGAGATACCAAGTTGTTTGCATTTTACTATTCACTTCTCGCCAAAAAGGTCATTTTTGCCATGTTTGATTTCCCTACAAAACAAACGAAACAAACACACTTAAAAACATATAATACACATGCTCAAACATTCAAACTAACAAAAATAACACAAATTGATGGGTTGCCTCCCAACTAGCGCTCTTTTATAGTCATTAGCTTGACTATATTACCATTTCATCAAGGAGGTTTAGTTAATGAGAAATCCACCATTTGAGAGCGAGGTGGATCATTAAAAGGTGACTCGATCAAGTGAATCATCTCATCAAATGATAAGAAAGAAGGAAATGGTTTACCAATTTCAAGTGAGTCATGGATATTACCTTGTTCCACCACTTGAAAACCTATCAAGAAATGTCCATATGGCCTTCTTGGGTTATGATGACCTTGGAATCTATACATTTTCCACATTTCTCAAAAGGGGCTATAGAAACATCATTCATGCTTACCTCTTGAGATTCAAAATTCATTCCAAAGACATCATCATGTGAAATGGACATTTCATCATTAAAATGCAAATAAGATTCATCATTGTCATCAAAATACACTCCACTTTCACACACAACATTCTCACCATTGATGTTAGGGTCAATTTGGATTTTACTACATGAAATAACTTCACACAAAGTATGCAATTGTTCTTGTATTCCTTCAAAGTGAAAAGCTAATTCATCTAATCTTTTCTCAACCCTATCAAAATTATTGGAAGTTGTATTAGCTAAATTTTCAATAGCTACTTCCCAACATGGCTTAGAATTATTAGCTAATCTTTCTTGTTCCAAGGATAAAGGTGGATTAGCTAACTTTTCTATAGCTATTTCCCAAGATGGCTTTGAGTCAATTTGAACACCATTAGGTTGGTAATCATAAAAACATGAAGAATCATCATAAACGCATGGATTATTCCAACCATAAGTGTAAGGATTATCACAATTAGCACCATTTTGATCAAAACAAGAATTGTAATGCTCAAATTCATCATAATAATCCACATGTTGTGCTTGCATACATGTATGTGTAGCATGATTACTTCCACACAAGTCACAAATCACATAATTAGAATTAAAAGCATTAGCATTCCTTTTTTGTTCAAGCAAATTCGTAATGGTATCCATTTGCACATTTAATGTAATATAATCAAGTTTAGCATTAATACTCCTTGTGCAATCTTCAAATGACACACCTTCGAACATCCTTTGATTACCTCCATAATTATAGCCTTGAAAATTGTAGGGGTCCATTGCCAAACTTCCTTCTCTAAAGTTTTGATCCACGTCCTTGCTATCCTTCCTTGAAACCTAAAAATGCTTTCAAAGACACTAAAAGCAAGATTAGTGAAGAAGAATAGCTACTATATAAACACGAAAATAAAAAAATGTCTAAAGTAATAAAGTTGTTCTTAGCATCGATATTGAACAAATTCTTCCCTGGCAGCGGCGCCAAAAACTTGACGAGGTTTTACCATACACCAAATTTTACTATAAAACCTAAACAACCCCGTTTTCTGCAAGTATACAGATCGTTTATCGAGTATAGGGTAGATAAGGTGTCGATCCCATAGGGAAGATGTCAAGTACTGGTGATTTTCGAACTCCTCTATTATTTAGACTGACACAAGCACGTAAATTAATCTAAACTACAAACATGAATGAAATAAGTAGAAAATAACAATTAAGAGCTCCTCAAGTTATGGAATTCCTTACTACTCTCACAAATGAAGTTACCAGTTGAATTAATGTTATCACTTTGGCTAAGCATGGCATAATTTCCAACTGCACGTGAAACTTACTTTCGTAGTGAATCATCTATACTTATAACTAAACCATACCTACTAGCGTGGTTATGGAATTAACTAAAAGCTCATTTGCTCAATGAAATTACATGAAATAAATCACTAAAGCCACAAAGGCGCCACCCTACATTAGTGAGTGACTTCCTAGGTTTAGAACTTCATAAACTAGTGTCAAATTCTCACTTTCATTTAAACTTAACACCTTGAGATGATCACAATTAATGGCCGGTTAATCATGATTAGAAAAGCCAAAGTACTAAATACTTGCTCAAATAATAGCATCAAATAACCATGTAAATATCACAAACAAGATATAGAAAGTTCATCCATAACTCAAGGCATAAACTTAGCTAAACATCCTTGAATTACACTATAACTACACTACTAACTATACTAAACTAAGGAACTAGTGAAGACTACATTTTGTAGTGAATCTAGCCTTCTCCTCTCTCTAATTAATTTCCCTTTCAAATGTCTACAAAGGCCCTATTTATAGAAGACTTCATCCATAAGCTTCCAAAATTCTATCATGTGGACACATGAAAAATTTGGCCTTCAAAAGTCAAGAAAAATGCCTTCATGAATCTTCATGCATTGAATCCACTGAATTTCAATCTCAAATGAGTTGTAAAGTTGAAGCAAATTGTGTTTTGAATTTGCTATGAGTTGTTTCTTCAACTTCACAAGATTTTTCACGCAGCTTTCATTGAAATTCTTCTGAAAATTGAGCTGGAAGTGAGTTGGAAAATCGGAATTCGGCTGCAACTTGTAGCTGTCGTTGTCATGGATCAACGAGGCAGAGGCTCGCGGATCCAATCGCGGATCGTCTCCCCTGTCTCTTCTGAGAGGGATTCGCGAGCTAGTCTTTTTCTTCATTGGTTGCATCGCGTATTGGCTCGTGAATCTGCTCCAAAATTGTGAAATCCGAACTTTTCGTCAAGACTTCTTGGCAAATATCTTCTCATTTTCACCTCATTTGATAGTTGAACATTTAATCCTACAAAAACATGAAGTTTTCACTACATTAATCCATAAAAATGCATTTTCTCTATTTAAACCATAAAATGCAAAACCTCACTAGAAACCCTAGTTAATTAGCCATTAAAATAACTAAAATACACAAAAACTAAGTACTTAAACATACTAAAAGCATGTAAAATAAACACATATCAGTAATTTCCTAATGCATGTGAAACCTACTTTCGTAATGAACTAACTATACTTATAACTAAACCATACCTACACTTGTGGTTATAGAATTAACTATAAGCTCATTTGCTCTATGAAATTATATGAAATAAATCACTAAAGCCACAAAGGTACCACTCTACTCTTGTGAGTGAACTAACTAAGTTTAGTACCTCATGAACTAATTTCAAATTCCAATTCTCATGGCAAACTTAACACCTTAAGATGATCACAATTAATGGCCGGTTAATCATGATTATAAAAGCCAAAGTACTAAATAACTTGTTCAAAATAATAGCATCAAACAACTAAGTAAACATCACAAACAAGATGTAGTAAGTTCATCCATAACTCGTGGCATAAACTTTAGCTAAACACGATAAAGAAAGAAAATATCATACTTGTATTATACTATAACTACACTACTAACTATACTAAACTAATGAACTAAGAAAAACTAGTGAAGACTACATTTTTAGTAGTGTTTCTAGCCTTCCATAAGTTATCTAAAAATGTCTACCAAAGGCCCTATTTATAAAAGATATCCTCCATAATCTTCCAAAACTTTATCATGTGAACACAAGAAAAGTTTTTAGATTCAAAAGTCAAGAAAAATGGCTTCTATGAATCTTCATCCTTGAATTACTGAAAAGTGTCTTCATGCACCTTATTCATGGAATTCAAATCTCAAATGAGTTGCAAATTGTGTTTTGGATTTGCCATGAGTTGTTTCCTCAACTTCTCAAGATTCTTCACGCAATTTACAGCCGAAATTCGTTCAAAGTTGAGCTGGAAATAAGTTGAAAAATTTCTGAAAATCGGCTACAAGTTGAGCAGGTCATTATCAAAGATCTGCGAGGCACAGCCTCGCGGATCGTATCGCGGATCCGATTCCCTGTCTCCGCTGAGAGAGATTCGCGAGCTGTTTAATTCTTCCAATTGGCACTTTGCGTTTTGGGACACGGATCGACTGTAGAATCATAAAATTTGAATTTTTCTTTGTGAAATTGAAGTGTTAAATCTTCTGACTTTTGACCCCTTGGTTCCTCGATGATTGAATTGCATTATGCTCATTCCAATTTTGAACTTCATCAACTTCAGATATTTCAATTTTCCAACTTTCCTTCCAAGCATCATTGCCTAAAATTAATTCACATCAACAATAATCATGCAAATATCTTCTCATTTTACTTCATTTGATGATTAAGCCATTAATCCTACAAAAACATGAAGTTTTTACTACATTAATCCATAGAAATACATTTTTTCTATTTAAACCATAAAATGCAAAATTTCACTAGAAACTCTAGTTAATTAGCCATCAAAATAACAAAAACACACAAAAACTAAATAGAAAAACATACTTCAAGCATACAAAATAGACACTTATCATATGGGTTTGTAATATATTATCTAAGTGTGTTGCAATTCAGAGTGGACTTTTGATTGCGATTTGTGGATTCCAAAACGATAGATTAGCTTTCAAGCAGCCAAGAATACCCCTTCCTACCCCTTTATTCGGATTTGGCATTTTCTTCGATATGAGTTTATTTTCTCATATTTTTATGGCACAATAATTTTTTGATAATACACCAAAATTACCCTTCTGAAGTCCAATCAAATACCATCCCAGACTGATATGAGAGGTGAAGTTTTATCAATTTTAATGTAATATTCAAATTTTTGTTATGATAATATCATTTGCTTAGACTAAAACTACTGGTAATAAGCTGGATTAATAAGGACTATGCAAATTTACTATTTTATGAAATTCTGGATTGTGGACCAGTGAACCGTGAGATTAGTTGGAGAATCCAGAGCAACTATGCATGTGAATATATAATGCTGTGTATAGGTTGGTGATATATTATGTTACTGTTACGATTCAGATTGGAATTTTGATTGGGATTTGTGGATTCCAAAAAGATAGATTAGTTTTCAATCATTAGGTGCGGATTTGGCATTTTCTTCCACAAGTGTTTATTTTCACTTACTGATTGGTTAGTTACCTGGTAGCTTGTGGTCTCGCTTGGCACGTAGGATAAAACATGAGACAATAATATATTAATTGAAGGTATAATAAACAAGTCGCTATCGATCCATATAAAAGTTTTGTTTTGTAACTTCGACCTTTCGCATGCAGTTTTGATGTCACTGGATTAACAAAAATACAATTCAATCTTTGAAGTTTGATCCATCATTACTAGCGTATTAAAGGAAGATAGATATAGACAAGCCTATGAATTAGAAATTAAATGGATTATATATGGCATCATCCATATATTTTAGGAAAAGATAATTCAATCTTTGAAGTTTGATCTACGTTTGCCGGCATATTAAAGGAAGATAGACATAACAAACCAATAAATTAGAAATTAAATGGATTATATATGGGCATCATCCATATATTATAAAAAAAATGCAATTCAATCTTTCAAGTTTGATATACCATTACCAACGTATCAAAAAAAGATAGGCATGACAAAGCTATAAATTAGAAATTAAATGGATTATGTATGGGCATCATCCATATATTTTAGAAAAAGACAGCCTAACAACTCGGATTAAAGAATTTTATCAGGACTATGGTAAGCCATCTATCCCATTTGCTTTCCCTTATTTATAGCTAATCAGCTACTTGGAGACATGTTTGAAGTCATGAAGCTGTAAAACATACAAAAAATTAATGTGTAATATATGAATTTTCATAAAAGAAACCTATCGTGCAATAGATGAATTAGTAACAAGAACAGAAGATATTAATTAACAATTATTAAAGATTCATAGGGTTGAAATTTTTGCATGGTTCAAGTACAACACAGGGATTACCGATTTATGTATGTTTTTCCATCGAATTAAATTTCATTCTAAAGAAAAAAAGAGAAATTCCAAATATTGCAATAAAATCTTTAAGGACCCTAAAAAAATTTATGTTCGTCATTTTTATTAATAAAAAAAGGATTAATTATGGATTAAGAAATACTCTGGGGACATCATGGAAGAAAACTCAAATGTCGATGACATAATGGTACTAATTAAATTAATATCAATTGGATTAAATTTATATGTGCATGTTTCTGACATAACTGTTGCATGCGTGGGAGAGTATCATATTTGGAGAAAACAAGGACGATTAAGAATTAGAAAATGTAAGGTAACATTAGGCAATTGGGTAAAGGAATAATAAAACACTGGGGAACTTAATTATTGTCCGACCGTGCCAAAAGCAAAGTAAACTCCTACTATTAGCATAGTAGATAAAAGTAATCACATCTTTTTTCTTTTTTGGATAAAACATCATAATTTTTTTAAAAATCTACACTAATAGCAGAAGTTACATCATCAAACATACATAGATAGATATCAAAGAACAAATTTGACGAATACATACTACACATCTGAAAAACAAATAAAGTTTACCCTGTGAAACTCCAAAAACAAATCCCTGTTTGGGAGTTCAAGTTTTTAGAAACTTGTTTGTTTCTTACTTTTAACTATAGGAATCCTTAAAAAACTTCCAAAATTTTAACTAAAATTTTAGCAAGTTTGAATAAAAGTTGTTTGTTTCCTACTTTTTTGTGTATTGACTAATAAAAATCATATAAAACATGTCAAAAAAAAAAAATAACGTTGTGAACACAGCTTCTTCATAATAATAACAAAGGCGCTACAAAATGAAAATGAGTATAACCCAAAATAAGATTGAAGCCTTTTGCTACTTTAATTGTATTATTTTTCCTTGTGAAGAGAATTTACTTTCTAGAGACCTATTGGGGAACTTATAAATGATAGTATCACAAACATTTTTAATGAATTTAATCTAACCGAACACCCTAGTGCTCAAATTCTTGGATTATTTTAGGGAGTTTGAAATTTTGTTCAAAGGTAACTTGTTTATTTGCCTAACTGAACTTGAACAGGCTTTTTATTGAGTTTGAATATTATCACATACAAAATGCTGTTTGAAATTAATTTGATTAGTTGGCGGACTAAGTTTGAATGAGCTCTTACTAAACTAATTTTGATTTAAATATCAAGTAACTTGGTTAATCTTTTAGCCCTAGGGACAACTTAGAGTTAATCCTCACTAATACAAAAAGATAAAGAAGAGATGCTTCTGTGATTAAAGTTCATGATTTATCTTATTTCTAAAATTTAGCATAAGAGAATGTGCTTTGTATGTTGTTTCGTGTGTTGCTTATGGTTAAGTTTAACTTGTTAGATTTTACCCAAATTGAATCTAAACTCAACGTCTTTACCAAGTTCAATCTACTAAATGCCTAGTTCACACTTTTATTCGATACATTGATTGCTGATATATTTTACTATAATATTTAATTCCCTTAGTCTAAGCAATATTGAATTATTTAAAGAAAAAAAATTAAAAAATTCAGTATGATTCATTAAGGAATTGAAAGTTTGTTATTTTGACATGATAAGTGGTCCTTTTTTCTTTAAATATCTTTATTTTCAAATTATTCTTTTGTCATGGCTGTATTATTACTAAATAAATGCTATTGGTTTGCACTAATAGCTAGTGGCCCATATCTAGGATCATAGAAAAAACTTATATATTTCATACTTATAATTTTATAAAGTATTTATTCAATGATGGACAAGTACATATAAATGGGTTCACCAATAGTTGGTCTAAAATTAAATCCGGACACAATTTATAGTTTTGCTCAAGCAAAATTTCCAAATATAGAGGGATATGTACAAGGATTAGTCTTACTAATTTCTTTATTTTGCTTGCAGTTTGGAGCTTGATTATTTTATTTGTTATAGAATGAAAAGTAAAAAATAGTGAGCTTATACTGAACGAAATGACTGCTTAACTTTAAATGTTGTAGCAAGAAATTATTTTTTGTAGTTGTTTCGTTTTCAAATGTCATTCTACTTGAAATTTATTCCAAACCAATTTTTTTTGGGTATAAAAATGTTTTGATGAAATTATATATCAAAAGAATCTATCAAATTTCTTTTTTCAAGGAAAACATATCACAAAGATGGTATTACCTTACATGAAAAGATTGGAGAAATTATTCCAAATACACTGTTCCTTTGTGTATCTCAATGAAGTTCACTTATTTCCTAAAAGATTAGATTAATTTCTTTCCTATTCATTTTATATTTTAGGAACAATTCATAAGAATCTGGAGGTTTACAATAACCAATTTTCCTTCATAATTGCATCGTTCCATTTTCAAGCAAATTTTGTTGAATTAAGGAAGTTTAACTTAATAGAAATTTATTCCTAAACTAAAACGTAAATGTCCATATTATAAGAAAATCTCCAAAACTTTTTGTTTAGGGATTAGTGTGTCAAGATATCACATCATAATTAATTGTAATTAGAGTGTATGTCAAGGGTATTGCTTAAAAAGATACCTAAATCACTAAGTTACAAAATCATATTGGCGACTCGCTCAATCTGTCTTTTTTTCATCAATTTTTCCCTTTCTTTTGTTTCTCCACAATTGGCACCTATTTATTCCATGTAAAATTTTGTTTTCCAATTCATGTTAGTATCTAAATTATTACTTAAAATTTTTTTCTTGTTCTTCTCTAATTCTGGAATCTATTTTTAAACTTTATTCAATATGGAAAATTATTTTATCAAAATTATTTTCCTAGATGAAATTCAAAAGCTGATATTACATGAATAATTGCAAAAAGAAAAGTCCATCTTTGGATGTATCTGTTGGATTCAATAACACCACGGGAAAGAAAAATAAAAAATTTTGAGGGGCATAAACTAAATTTAGTATATCTACACTCTTTGTATAACTATCTTATGCACTTGATGTGCATCCATTGATATAGTAGTAAGTAACTTGTCCAATGCAATGTAATGTACTAAAACATTGAATTTATAAAAGTTTAAGAAGACTAATATATAAAAAATTGGTCAAGATTTTTAAGAGTATGGTCTAACTAATGGCTGGTGATTGAATTTTAATGGAAAAAATTTTCAAGTAAATGATCCTATAACCGATAATCTTTCCAAATCAATCTATATTACATAAGGAATTTTATTTCTAAAACAAATCTTATAAGATTGGCAGTACATAAAAAGGCCCAATAATATTTAGAATTACATATATGTTGGGAAATAGAAGAAAGTCATTAATATCACTAATAAAAGCATTTTAGGAAAGAAAAAGTAAATCACTAAATTACCAAATCATATTTAGTGCTTTTAATATAGTTTAGATTATGAACTAATAATCAAATATATATTTGTAATATGTGAGAAATCCACGTACTTAATAGTTACTGGTTCTATATGACATGAATAATAATTGAAATAATCTGTCAAGTCTCATATGAAGCTTGTTGTTGGCCGCCCCATAAGTGGATAAAGGGCCAGTATTCTATGGCTGTATAAGGTGGTCTTCAACCTTGGCATGCACCACCAGACATACCTGCCATAATTGTTGTTGCAGAGGAGAAAAACAAAAAATGACATCACTGGTTTCAAGCTGGTCTTCCAATCTGGAAACTCTGCCAGCGAATTATGTTGTGCCTGTGGACCAAAGGCCAGGAAAGATTGCTCCAGTAAGCAGGGACATACCAGTGATTGATCTTGGAGATACAGATCGAGCTGCTGTAGTTCAAAGAATCATAAAAGCTAGTCAAGAATTTGGATTATTCCAGGTCTATTGTTACATTTGAGTTTAAAGATATATGCATTTGCAAAATGTTGTTCGCAAAAGCTGAACATGATTTCGTTTGCCTATGATGATTATACTGGAACAGGTGATCAACCATGGAGTGCCAAAAAAGTTGATGATTGATACTAAAAGTGTGGGGGAAGAATTCTTTTCAATAGCTGCTGAGGAGAAAGAGAAGTTGATTGCTGATGACACAAAACATGGATGGGAGCTCTACACTAGTTCCGGAAAATTCAGCACCCAATATTTCGCATTCTGGAAAGACACTTTGCAGCATGCATGCCATGAGAGTTGCATCAAATCTTGGCCGGATAAGCCACGAAGATACAGGTACATGTGTACCAACATGGCTTCCCGTAGCTCATCTGATTCTTGAGTTTTTTGTTTTGTTATTTTGTCTAGCCAACAAAGCTGAAAAAGTAATTTTGTCTTTTGCAGAGAGGTTATAGGACCATACACAGTTGAAGTGAGAGAATTGGGCAAGAGAGTCTTGGAACTGATCTATGAAGGATTGGGATTTACTGAGAAAGACTTCGAAAGTTATATCTTAACCCTGATGATCCATAATTATCCGGCATGCCCTGATCCTAGTTCAGCTTTGGGAATAGGCGGACACTACGATGGAAACCTGATAACTTTACTTCAGCAAGATGTTTATGGGCTACAACTATTCAAGGATGGCAAGTGGCTTGGGTTTGAGCCTCTTCCAAATGCATTTGTGATAAACATATCCTTTACCCTTGAGGTATACCTCCATCCTTACAGCAAAAGTATGTGCATGTAAAAGGTACTTGCTTGTCTCTAATTAATTGAGGCCCTTATTAGAACTATTCCATATTGTTGACTTTAACATCTAAAAGTGGCAAAGTGCTAGTTTAAGTACTACTCACTTGTGAAAATGATTTTTCTTGATACTGTAGCAAGTAAAATTCAAAGGGTTTCAATAAACAAAGATATATTCATGATGCCTGTTGGAAACCCTGTGAAATTCCATTGAAGTAGGGTGCTTTAAGTTTATCCTACAAAGAAGAAGGACTTGATCACTGGGTTATGGAAATTAGAAGTTACAATTTTCATCAGACACAATGGGACAGATAGTAACTATGAACAATTAGACTATGTTTTGGCTCATGTTTTGTTGCAGGTAATCAGCAACGGGAAGCTAAAAAGTGCCTGGCATCGAGTTGTTACGAATTCAGATTGTTCTAGGATATCATTTGCCAGCTTTGTTAATTTTCCTCTCGATAGGATTATTGAACCTGCTAAGTCAGTTGTTAGTCCAAGTAATCCACCAGTATACAGAGGCTTCCTATTCAAAGAGTTATTGGAGGTTCTTTGGAGCAAGAATTCTGACACCAGTGCAACATATGACTATTTCAAAATCAAGAGCCAGGCTGCTGAATAATGTTGTCTTTGGATACTATATACTTCTGCTTCTTGGAATGTAAAAGTACCTGAAACTACGATTTCAGAAGAATTTTTTCTGGTTATACAAGTTGTCTACTGTATTTATAATGGAATTTGAATCTCACTGGCATAATATTTTGTAAATTATAAAACTAAGAATGTGTGAGAAAATTGTTTGAGTAGCTCGGATCCATTGCGCCCTATGTAAAATATCAGTAGTCAAAAATGGACTTGGACTATACACCAGCTCAAACTTAATGGGAACTAAACTATATAGCAACAATCAAATAAAAATAACTTGGGTTAAAACTCTCCTTTATGTCTTCGAGATACCAGTGTGAATTGGCTTTTGGCAGGAGACAATAGAATTACAAGGCCTGCAGGCATCATTCGAATAAAGTTCTTTTACAACCAAATAGGGGAAAATGGCTGTTTCGTCTGTTATATCTTGGCAAAAATTCTTTTAGCCCCTCACTTTAAAAATAGAACGAATTAGTGTCTCACATTTCAGAAATCAAGGAAATTAGTTCTAAAATGATAACTTGATATATATTTGAGGGATAAAATTGAAACATCGCTTTCATCTCTTCCAAATTCTTTCGCACTTGGTATACACATGACATTAAGTCACATGAAAAGGAAAAAAATTAAAAATTATAAAAAAAACCTTCTTCCTAAAAAACTAAAATTTCTTGAGGAATGACATTAAATAAACATAAAAAGGGAAAAAAACTGAAAATTATAACATAAAAAAACATTTAGAAATGAGTCACTATGTTTGAGGGACTCTCTGAGATGAAGAGTTGCAAGGCTGATGAATTTGCTTCACTGAAAAGTTGAAGATATTTGGAAGCAAAGCTGACCATCGCCAAAGGATCTTGAAATTTTCCACCGAAAAGAGCAGCAACTTCAGCAATATCACTTGCCTAAACTTAATCTAGTATTAGTATGATGGATTAAGAACCAAGACAAATGTTAAACAATCCTGGATTCTGGACCAGTGAGCTGAGAGATACGATATAAGGAAATAGAGCAAATACAAACACGAAACCCCTTATATTTTTTTTGGGCTAATTCCACTTTAGTCCTGAAATTTAAAAATGGGACACCTAGTCCCTAAATTATAGAATATTTCCCACTCAAGTAACATTATGAAGGAAGTGAGACAAATTTTATGCCCAATTGGATATAGTTTAGGGATTGAATTGGGACAAATTTTATAATTTAGGAATAAAATGGACAAATTCTATATTTTAGTGGCTTAAGTACAACAATTTTATAATTTAGGAATTAGAGTGTCCTATTTTGAAGATTTAGGGACCAAAGTGAAAAATTGGGTATAGTTAATGTGAGGGGCTCAAAATTCAGAATTATTTTAAAAATGCATAATATTATTTATATTGTGTTTATTTATTGAAGTATGAGTGAATATGTGTTTAAAGTGAATATTTTCCAATTTAGAGAATTTTAAACGAATTATTTGCCGGTGTGTGGTTTTGGCCGAATTAAGTGTTTAATTTTGTACCGGAGCGTGATTAGTGACTTTAAATTGAAATCGAGCATATGTAGTGATATTGTGAAAATATTATTAAGATTGGACAGTGTTGAAATGGAGTAAAACAATATAAGTTAGACTATCGCGCGCGACGCGACATAAAGTGCTCAAAAAGCACTTTTCCTTAATTTAAGGAAAAGGCTTCTTTTTGTCTCTTTTGCCTTGACTTTCTTGTATCTTTGAGCTTCACTTTTCAGCTGCAAATTGAGGGAGTTGAGAGAGAGAGTGCCGAGAGAACAAGAGGGAGAGATAGTGAGAGATTTTGCTTGATTTCTTCCATTTCTTCCATCTTCCAATCTTGAAGCCTTGATCACCTTTGAAGACCATCATCTTCTCCATCTTGGCAGCCGTGAGAGAGGGGAGAGAGAGAGGTGTTGGTCCGATTCTTGAGGAAGAAAGAGAGGGAAGAACTTGTGGCTTGATCTTCCAATTTCTTCTTCATCTAGCCACTTGAAGTTTTGGGATTTTGGTGAAGAATTTTGGGTGGTATTTCCTCCTCCTTGGTAGTCGTGTGAAGGGGAGAAGAAGAGGAGGGAAAATCCAAAAATTGGATTAAAGAAAAGAGGAGAAAGAAAACTTGTGGGTGTGTCTTGATCTTGTTCTTGAAGCCTTGTGGAAAAATCACCAACAAAGTTAGAGGATCGTGGGTAAAAGTTGAAGCTTTTGGAGTTTGCTAAGCTTGGGGGCATTCTTGGGAAGAGGAACTCACAAGATCTACCTTGATCTTGTTGGATCTTGATAGATCCGGAGATATAAGCTTCAAAACTACTAGATATAGCTTTATTAGTGTTAAATATTATAGATCCATGGTTTACTTTGGTAGAAATGGTTATATTTGAAATGACGAAGTTGGGCTCTTGAAATCCCAACCTAGGTAGCGAACTTGTGGTGGCCTTTAGGTAGCGGACTTGAGGACCTGATTGGGATTTGAATGATGTTTGTGAAATTTGTCATGATATGGTTAGAAAGTAGGGTTTTGTTATTGGAAATTTTGATGGAAAATGTATGAGACGGCCAAACCCATGCTTGGTAATTTCCATGTTTGATTTCCAAATTTTGTGATTTTTCGTGATGAGTTTCTGTCTAAGAAAATATATTTTATGTTCATTTATGAGTGTATGAATTCTAAAAGATGAAAAGTGAAGTTTCTCTTGAATTTTTGAATGAAAGAGGTCATTTAAATGAATTTGAGGGTTTTACAGTATTGTGACCAAATCTTATGAATTTTGAAAATAAAGATATGGTTTGAGGTGTTCTAAAGTATGTTAAAGTATTGACAAAGAGTAAGTGTTGAGTTTTGTGATAAAAGTGATTTTGAGGTGATAAACCTCACTTAAGTGTCATATTGAAGAAAATGTGAAAGTAGTGCTTAGTGAGTACATCGGTGACGTGTCATATTTGAAATGAGATAGTGATCTTCAAAAGAGTCATTTGAAACGTTGTGTCATGTGAAATGAATGATTTTTCCTTGAGGGAATTTTTGGGAAAAATGTTGATTGAAAACTATGAAGTGAAAGTAAAATGTTTTAGTTAATAAGTGAAGGAGTGAATCTCAACTACTGTTTTTAAATTGTTTTAGGGAGTGTGCAAGGAACTGAGTTTGATCCTTACGTGGAAGCTGAACCCTACTATTTCGATGAGTTTCCATACTTGTTACGTGACTATGTGAAGTAGATGAGCTATGTATTGAGTTATGTGATTTGATGTGAAAACCTGGTTTAGCAAACCCTCAAATGAGCCCTCAAATGAGGTAGTGTGTACTTTATCGCACTTACCTATGTTTGAGTGGAAAATTTGTAAGAATGCTTTAATGAGAATTGAGAATATGTGATATGATGTGATTTGCATGTGTATGTATAAGGTCATGAATTTCTTGAGACCTATCGGTGAGCTCTTCGACTCGAACCAGGGGCTAGGCCTAGGTCGAGAAAGAAGGGGTGAGCTATAGGGTCAATTAAATGTCACAAGCCCAGTGATATAGACCAGTGATATATGCTCGAGATTTGGTTCGTGAACCTGTCTCCAAAAAGAGCAACAAACCATGTGATATAATGTGATGTGTGCTCTGGACTTGGTGTAAGCACTTGTCCTTTATAAAAGAGCAAAACACAAACCATGTGATGTGATGTGATACATATATACTTGAGACTTGGCATGTGGACTTGTCTCGGAGATGAACAACAAATCTTTGATAAAATGTGATGTGATGTGATGTGTTTGGAGACGGGCCCGGTAGGGGTTTGGTGGAATAAGGAGTAAGTGGAGTCCTACATGGATTGTACCTATGAAAGTTGATACAGTGTCAGCTACTGAGATCGTGATCAAGCTGCGAGGAACTTAGCCCCTGAGGGCTGCTGTATCCTACCTTTGTAATGTTAATTGCTTTCTTTAAGTGTTTATGTTTACATTCAAGTGAAGTGAAATTTTTATATGTGTTTGACAGGTGCCGAACCTGTACAATAATAAATATTAAAACCTAACTGTCCACAGGAATACTCCCGAGTTAAATCTGGTACTGGAGCAGGGACCCCGGATGTGCAATGGGTTACTAGCTTCACCCTGATTCCAAGGAGTTTACTTAATCCGATATACCAGATATTAACCAGAGAATTTAATTATTTTGTAAAAGTGGCAAGTAGGGTCGTCTCCTCAGGGAACGGTAGGAAATTGTTTCTTCCCAGGTCACAGTAAAAATGGGGGGTTTGGATGGAATAGAACCAGAAATAAAGTAAATAAACTAAGTAAATGAGAAATGGAAATACCAACTAAAATAAATCACCAAAGAATAATTCGAGAATAATTTAATAGAAATGCAAGTAGTGAAATTCTACCCAAAGGAACAACTTCTCAGGCACAGTCCAATCACTTGATCATTGATGCAAGAATAATTCAATCATTTGTCACCAGGTTAGTTATAGTTATCAACAAGCTCTGACAACCAATTTTTCCTTACTTTTTCGACAGCCAAGGTACGACCGTTGACTGCTTCCCTAACCAGATAACAACCCTAGGTACGACCATAGGAATTTAATTATCCAATTGCATTAAAATTTAGAAAAACCCAACCCTAACCAATGAACACGCTAAGAGGGTCCATTTAAACTAGATCATACGTTTCCCCAACATAAACCAATTATGGTGGTCGTCACTTGTAATCAACTAAATGAACGATTACGTATTCAATTAGCTAATTTGACAGTAGGCTGTTAGGTTAATTTAAATACCCGACCGCAATACTCAATTAACAGAATAACCCTCAATCAATTAATCCAGAAAACGTACGAATAGTAACAAATTAAAAGAAAGGTTAGAGATTCGATTAGATCTCACAAATTTCTTGGACCGCGCCCTCGAGTTGCCCTTTGAGTAGATTAGGGTTCTAGCCGCTCCTCATGGAGAATTTTATCCAACAAATGTTTGAGAAGTTATCACCCATGGAAGTAACGAGAAAAGAATTAAATTGACAAATCGAATTCCAAGCTTCCAATTCCACAAAGAAACGAAGGCAGCCACCAAAATACAATCAATCAGTTGCCACAATTCGGGTGACTAATCACTAAAGGAAGAAGACAAACGAAAGAAAGAAAATAAAAACGCAGAGGAATCTTTGCCTAATTAAAAATAAGTGATCAATCAAAAGATCATGCAATAGGAAGAGCACGGTGGAGTTTTTGTTTCTCGAGCTTATCCGCTGGTAGCTCCTTCTTCCTTGCGGCTTGGATCATCACCAATTTTATAGAAACCTCAGCTTTCCTAATCACTTAGGAAACCTAGTCCTAATTGGAATCTATTTTCCTAAAAAGCATTAATAAAGTAAATAAGGAAACTAATTACTAAAAATCCCTAATTAAAAGGGTTTTCAACCAATTACTGAAAATAAATAAAGTCTTCCACCAATGGTAGAAATTGTCAGGCGTAGCATTTCTTCCACAGAATTCCTTCTTCACAGCCCAACGTAGCGCGCCTACGGCCTATCCTTGAAGGTCTTCTGGAATTTTCACCAAAAATAGAGCTTTTAATCTTCAATTAATTCCAAGAACCTAAAATCAGTACCAAAACCAAATATGAGTAGAATAAGGCAATTAGAATCATATCTAGGCCATAATTGAGGGAAAATGTCCACAAATAAAGCATGTAATTTAAGACTTAACAATTCCCCCCACACCTAGTCAATGCTTGCCCTCAAGCATTCAAAGACTCAAAAATCAGAATCAACCATAGAATAGCATAATATCATAGCACAAATAATCCACATTTCCTTGACAATCTCATCAAAATCAGGATATTCAAGACTTGACAATCCTCACATGGAAAATAGTGTATGCACTCAGCACTTAGGATGTTTAATGGGGACATGTACGCTCAAATCAACACCATAGAAAGAAATTACCATAAGCTTGCTAATCTATCACATCTCCACCACTGAATATGAATTCAAATGCAAGAATCAAAGGGTCTTTAACAAGGGTTGTAACGGGTGTTGGGGTAAAGGTTGGACAAAAAGGGTAATTTAGGTTATAAATGTTAAAGAGAACAACTCATTATCCCTTGCATGAAGTAAAATATCACACTCATTCACATAGTCATCTCTTAATCACCACAACAACTTCCAAGCATAGCAAGTGCAAACATAACAAGGGATTAATCCCATGGCACTTTATTAACACAAGTGCTTAACGCACGGTTTTTTTTTTTTCTCATTCTTTTTTTTTGTCATTTTTTTTCTTTTTTCTTTTTTTCTTTTGCAACAAGACATTGATAACATACGAACACATAAAAGCACTTGCCAGCTATAGATATAATCACCTTCCTTGACTTGTGATATCATCATGCAAAAGAACATTAAGTTATTCCTTTGACATATGGTTCAAACAAAAAGGTTTAGAACAAAAAGGTTAAAGGGTGATAAAAATGTGTTTTAAACAAAGAAAAGGTTTAATGTCCAACTTGGTCAACTAGGGAATAGATAATTAGGATAGGTCTTTAGAAAGTTCAAAAGGGTTAAACCTAATTGCCCTTATCATCTTCATGCATCAAACTCAATAATGTGGTCTCGACATGTATATCATAGCAAGTTCTAGAATGATCTAACTAGGTGTGATAATTACACTCACAAACGATGAAGAACAAATTTTGAATAATAAGATATTTAAGCTCAAAAACTCACAAATGGCTATATGTCATGTCAAGAACATCCGTCATTCAACTTAATTGCAAGTAAATAGAATATTCATGCAATTGCCATCATACTACTCTTAATTGCAATTCAACCACATAAGACCCACGAAACATAAAAAAGAAAACACGAAAAAAAGAACACCAACGAGCAACTAGAGTTGAAAAGGCATTAAAACAAAAACTGAAACTAAAATTGAAAAAAAACTAGGAAAAGTATCAACCAAGCCAAAGTATTCCTCCCCCCACACCTAAATCTTACATTGTCCCCAATGTAAGAGATAAAGAATAAGAAAAAGAAGCATTAGGGGACAACGAAACTTCCCGAATCACGGAGGAGGTATCGATCAACTATGACTCAAGATCTCTAGGTGATAGTTGGTGGCGTAGAACCCTTAGTCTTGGATCACCCGTGAGTTTTTTTTTTTTTTTTAGTTGTGGGCAGAAGACTTTCCCTTACAGCCATAGAAGAGTCTTCATCCATCCCTTATGCTTTTTTTTTTTTAACTCTTAAGACTTCGTTACAACCAAGGCACGCCATAACTGGAAACCCTTCCAAAAAATTTTGTAGACAAAATGTGACCAAGACTTTTCTTCTTACAACCAAGACGCTTCTAACGTGAAAGTCTGCTCAAGTCAAACGAAAAACTCCATTGAGCAAAGTTTTGGCACACACCCCCAAGGCCTACAAACACAAAATTTGCATTAAAACAAGAAAATGACATAACATAAGAATTAAAAACTCGAAACATGGAAGAATCAAAATTAAGCAACAAGAAATAACAAAAAAAAAAAGTAAAATTCTTGGGTTGCCTCCCAAGTAGCGCCTTTATTTAACGTCTTTGGCTGGACATAATTTGTCATGTGCTTAAGGGGGATGAAAATTTTCCATCTTTTTCATGGTCTGCTCCATATGTTCCTGATAGCCTTCATAGATGGAGTAGTTTTTGAATCCATGAACTGTGGTGCTCTTTTGACTCGGAAATGACCTCATGGTTTGGATTCTGCACTTATTTGTTCACGATACTTTGCCACCGCAACTCCTAGATCTTCCCTATCATTTAACTGAAATGCTTCTTGCACAATAGGGTTAATTACATTGACAGCGAATATAGAATGAGATTTAGTAGGATGTATATTTGCATCAAAAATATTGAAATAAACAATTTCTCCATCAAATTCCATCATGAGCGTACCCTTATTAACATCAATCTTAGTTTGGGTAGTACTCATAAATGGTTGCCCTAATAAAATAGGTGATGAATTTGGAGAATTCTTATCATCCATATCAAGCACATAAAAATCAGCAGGAAAAACTAATCCCTCAACTTGAACCAAAACATCCTCAATTAACCCTTCAGGATAAACATTAGTACGATCAGCCAATTGAATTATCACACCTGTTTCTTTTAATGGGCCTAGATTTAGGGAATCAAATATAGATTTAGGCATCACATTAACAGATGCCCCTAAATCTAGCATGGCACCTCTAGCTCTAGAATTTTCAATTTTACAGGGGATGATGAACATACCGGGATCACCACATTTCGGCGGTAACTTCCTTTGTAGTACGGCCGATATGTTCTCCCCCACCACAACTCGTTCATCTCCCCTCAACTTCCTTTTATTAGTGCACAAGTCCTTCAAGAACTTGGCGTACTTGGGCACCTGCTTGATCGCGTCCAATAGAGGAATGTTGATTTGCACTTTATGGAACACCTCCTAGAATCTCTTTGTCCTTTTCTTGCTTCTTCGTCTTCTCCAACCTACAAGGAAAGGAGGTGAATTAGATTTAACCGAATTGAAGAATTAGAGGTTACCTTGGGCTCTGTGTGAATGTGTCCCTCCTCTTCTATCTCCTTTTCAATCTCTTCTTCATTTTTGCTTTTCAGCTCCTTTAACTTTGGCCCTTCCACCTCTCTACCACTTCTCAATGTCATGGCACTGACATTTTTGGGATTAGCCTCAGGCTGTGATGGCAATTTCCCAAAAACGTGAGACTCCAGTCGGTTGATCGCAGTAGTCATGTGGCTCATTTGAGTCTCCAAATTTTTCATGCCTGCCCTAGTCTCCTGTTGAAACTGGGCAGTGCTCGTGGCCAAATTCTTCACAATATCCTCTAAAGAGCTTCCAGGATTTGTAGATGAAGGTTGAGATTTTGCTTGAGAGGGTTGCTGAAATCCTGGGGGACGGTTCACAAATGAGTTTTGAGGTTTGTTCCCGTAGCTGAAATTGGGGTGGTCTCACCACCCTGGATTATATGTGTTGGAATATGGATCATATTGCCTACGGGGCACGAATCCGCCTCCAGCCATGTTAACCTGTTCTACTCCCTCTTCTTGCAAAGTAGGGCATGCATCAGTGGAGTGGCTGGTGTTTGTACAGATCCCATAGACCTTTGCTTGGAGTGCATGTCCCGTAGCCAGTTGTCGAATGGCAGATGTTAACTCGGACAACTGCTGTTGAACAGATGAGGATTCTATTTCATTGACTCTACGGGTGGAGTTGGTCTCACGGCAGCCAAATTGCTGAGAATTTTCTGCCATTTCCTCAATGAGATTCCAAGCTTCCCTCGGTGTTTTATTTACCAGTGCTCTCACGGCAAAGATCAATGGCTGTCCCGTCGATAATTGAAGTCCTTCATAAAGTATTGGATCAACGCTTGCTCACTAATTTGATGCGGGCATCTAGTGCACAACTTGTTGAACCTTTCCCAATAGTCATATAAAACTTCCGGGATATTGCTTAATACCATATCTCCTTTCTCAAACTTGCGCCGGGATGCGGAAAATATTTCTCCAAGAACTTCTTTTTAATTGAGCCCAAGTTGTGATACTACTGCGGGTAGGTAGTACGAATCTTTGCTCCATCTTTGAGGGAGAAAGGGAATGCTCGAAGTTTAATCCGTTCTTCAAGGACCCTGAGGTTTCATCGGAACATATCACTTCAAACTCTTGAATGTGCTTGTGGGGTTCTTCACCAGACAAACCATGGTATGTGGGCAAAAGATGAATTAGCCCAGATTTCAACTCGAATGAAGTATTCTCAGCTAGAGTTGGAAATGTAATGGGGGCCGAGTGAGATCCCGAGCAGCCAATTCTCTTAGAGTTCTAGGAGCGTTGGCCATGTTCATTTCTTCTTCTAATCACCGATTGATTAGGTTGGAGATTCGCAGCTTGAGATTCGAATATGTAGTGGCCAAAAAATTCTTCTCGGTTCCCGGTCTCCTTTCTTAGTCATTTGGTCTTCTCACCTCGATCGTAAGTCAACTCACCTGTACGAGAAGAACGTGGCATAAACTAACAACAGTACCAAATATCAAAAATAAACAAATAACCCAAAAAGAAACAAATTAACCAAAACACCGTTCCCCGGCAACGGCGCCAAAATTGACAAAAGCCAACCGTACAATAATAAATATTAAAACCTAATCGTCTACGGGAATACTCCCGCGTAAATGCAGTGGAGCAGGGACCCTGATGTGCAATGGGTTACTAGCTTCACCGATTCCAAGGAGTTTACTTAATCCGATATACCGATATTAACCGTAGAATTTAATTATTTTGTAAAAGTGGCAAGTAGGGTCGTCTCCTCAGGGAACGGTAGGAAATTGTTTCTTCCCAGGTCACAGTAAAAATGGGGGGTTTGGATGGAATAGAACCAGAAATAAAGTAAATAAACTAAGTAAATGAGAAATGGAAATACCAACTAAAATAAATCACCAAAGAATAATTCGAGAATAATTTAATAGAAATGCAAGTAGTGAAATTCTACCCAAAGGAACAACTTCTCAGGCACAGTCCAATCACTTGATCATTGATGCAAGAATAATTCAATCATTTGTCACTAGGTTAGTTATAGTTATCAACAAGCTCGACAACCGCTTTTCCTTACTTTTTTCGACAAGGTAATGCGACCGTTGCTTCCCTAACCGGATAACAACCCTAGGTACGACCATAGGAATTTAATTATCCAATTGCATTAAAATTTAGAAAAACCCAACCCTAACCAATGAACACGCTAAGAGGGTCCATTTAAACTAGATCATACGTTTCCCCAACATAAACCAATTATGGTGGTCGTCACTTGTAATCAACTAAATGAACGATAACGATTCAATTAGCTAATTTGGAGGCTGTTAGGTTAATTTAAATACCGACCATGATACTTTACCAATGTAATAACCTCAATCAATTAATCCGTAAAAGCGTAATAGTAACAAATTAAAAGAAAGGTTAGAGATTGATTAGATCTCACAAATTTCTTGGACCGCCTCGAAGTTGCCCTTTGAGTAGATTAGGGTTCTAGCCGCTCCTCATGGAGAATTTTATCCAACAAATGTTTGAGAAGTTATCACCCATGGAAGTAACGAAAAGAATTAAATTGACAAATCAATTCCAAGCTTCCAATTCCACAAAGAAACGGCAGCCACCAAAATACAATCAATCGGGTTGCCACAATTGGTGACTAATCACTAAAGGAAGAAGACAAACGAAAGAAAGAAAATAAAAACGCAGAGGAATCTTTGCCTAATTAAAATAAGTGATCAATCAAAAGATCATGCAATAGGGAAGAGCACGGTGGAGTTTTGTTTCTCGAGCTTATCCGGTAGCTCCTTCTTCCTATGGCTTGGATCATCACCAATTTTATAGAAACCTCGCTTTCCTAATCACTTAGGAAACCTAGTCCTAATTGGAATCTATTTTCCTAAAAAGCATTAATAAAGTAAATAAGGAAACTAATTACTAAAAATCCCTAATTAAAAGGGTTTTCAACCAATTACCTAAAATAAATAAAGTCTTCCACCAATGGTAGAAATTGTCGTAGTATTTCTTCCACGAATTCCTTCTTCAACGAAGCCGCCTACGGCCTATCCTTGAAGGTCTTCTGGAATTTTCACCAAAAATAGAGCTTTTAATCTTCAATTAATTCCAAGAACCTAAAATCAATACCAAAACCAAATATGAGTAGAATAAGGCAATTAGAATCATATCTAGGCCATAATTGAGGGAAAATGTCCACAAATAAAGCATGTAATTTGAGACTTAACAGTGTTAAGTGTTCTGCATGTTTTTGGGAACTCACGGGCTTTTTAGCTCACCCTTTCCCTATTTGTTTTTCCTTAGCAGGAAATGAGTACCCGAGTAGAGAAGCCAACCCTTAGAATTAGGGTTTATTATGTTGAATGTTTTGAGAACTTTGGATTATGGTTGTGTAAGCTTTTGTAATGTAAAACTTGAATGTATGGATGGAGGATTTATATACTCAAAGTTTGTAATTTGAAGTCATGGATTTGTAAGTTATTGTTCTATTTGTATTGTATTCAGAGTTTTAGTTTGATAAGTTATAATGGTTGAATGAGTGAGTCCTGACGAGAATTAGGCAGGCGGCCACTGATACTCTAGGGTTTGCCCTAGGGAGAGGTGGGTCCTCACAGGTGGTATCAGAGCCTAGGTTTGAATAGTCTGGGCATAGTGGGAGTTAGTGAGTTGTTTAAGAGTTTAATAGGTTAGGAATAAATGTGAAGTGAGGGTTATTTGTTTATGAATAAGTGTTAATGACGTTTAAGTTAGAACGAGTTCTAATGGAGTTCTTTCTTGTAGGTCATGGAGTTTGGTGGTAGTGATGGGCCTGGACACAGACATCCTACAGTTTCCTATCGACTGGGTTCTAGGGGTGCATGAGTGGCCTATAACCCTAGGATTCACACTAGGCGTGCCTCCTGTGGGTGTTGGAGGACTTTTGCTTACCCAGATCATGTGGTTCTTGCAGTTTACAGAGAGAGGAAAAGGTTGACTAGGATCAACCGAGAGCGCCAAGAGGAGATAGAGAGGCTCGCGACTGTGGCTCAAGCTCGACTTGCTAGAATTGGAGAGCTTGAGGCTGAGGTTCGCTTGGCTAATGAGCGAGCCGCTAGAGTTGTGAGGGTGGCTCGAGAGAGAGTCGAGGGTATTGTGACTGAGTGTGAGGCCTTGGTTGGAGGAGTGGTCGAGGCTAACCAATATGAGGAGGACTCAGTTAACCAGCTTGTTAGTGATGCTAACATGGGAGGACAGCCTAGGAGTGAGTCAGTTGGAGACGCTGCTATGGCTGAGGGAGATCCTCAGTACTTGGTGTCTGATCCGTCGGAGAGTGGTTCCACGGAGACTTCCTCCTATGAGACTTGATCGACTAGTCTAGGTTGACGTTAGGGTTTGTGTAATCTTTTGTGGGAAATAGCCAATAGAGTGGGTTCCCAACTTTTGTAAATTGCATGCTTGCTAACTTTTCAAGTACCGTATTTTTGTTAAGTGTACTTGTGAACTTGATGTACCTATGTGTACCTTTTGACAAAAGCATGCACATCTGATGTACTCCTGGCATTCTGTTCTTATGAAATGTGATTATGAAGTGTTTTGCTTACTTTTCAAAGTGATTGTTCTAATAGTGTATTTACTTTCTTGTATATATGATAATTTGATGGCCCTCTAGAGAGCTATGGAGGGTAGGAGAGGCCGAGGTCGGGGGCGAGGGACTAGGCTACTCCAAAATATTGGAGGTGACCGTGAATCGGCCGCCGATCAGAATCAAGGGGCCGGAGTTAACTTTGTGGAGCAAATGGCTACGGCCATGAACTGAATGACTGAAATATTAGACTGTGTGGCTGGCCAACATGGCCCTGGTCCTAAACAACATATTAACCTTGGAGTTGGTGAGGATAGGGCTCTTGAGCGATTCCAAAGGTTCAACCCCCCTAAGTTCTGTGGTAAACCCAACCCTGAAGCTGCTGAGGGTTGGTTAGAAAGGATTTCTGATATCTTTACTGCCTTGGACTATACTGAGGAAAGGCAAATAACCTTTGCCACATTCCAATTTGAGGGAGCCGCCCGTTCTTGGTGGGTCATGATAAGGGGTAAGTGGGATAGAGAGCATTCCCCTAGGACTTGGGTAAACTTTACTCGAGAGTTTAACGCTATGTTTCTTCCTCCAATAGTGCAAGAGAAAAGGGAGGAAGACTTTATTAGGTGTAAGCAAGGACTGTCGAGCGTGGCGGAATATGAGGCACAGTTCACTAAACTCTCGAGGTTTGCCCCTGAGCTGGTGGCAACTGAGCAGAGGAGAGTAAGAAGATTTGTTTAGGGATTGAATGTAGAGTTACAAGAAATCTTAGCGGCTGCTCAAGTCAATAGCTTTAGCGAGGCTGTGGAAAAGGCCCAGAGGATTGAAGGGGCCAAGGTACAAGTGAGAAGCTTTAATGCAAGAAAAAGGAATGCACCCAATAGTAGTCGTGGGCCAATGGATGTAGGTGCTTCAACTCCTAAGTTTGGGAGAGGAATGGGTTGAGCAAACACTTCTGGAGCCTCAAAAGGATTTGTATCAAGAGGAGCACACTCTAGAGGTGCAATATCTAGGGAAAATATAAATGGAAGGGGCCCATCGAGGACTGTCACTCAAGGAAGTCAAGCCTTCACTCCTAGTGTCTCCTATAACTTCTGTGGGAAGCCCAATCATACTGAGGACAGCTGTTAGAGGAAAACTGGGAGATATTTCAAGTGCGGAAGTAGCGAGCATCAGTTCACTGCATGTCCCATGATCCAAGGAGAAAATGTGACTAGGCAAGCGAACAGACTTAATTCTAGCCAAACTAGTGTAGCAGGGAACCGGCCAAGGGTGCCAGTCAGAGTCTGCGCAATTGATCAACAGCAAGTTCCTGACCCCACTAAGGTGGTTGAAGGTACCATCCCCGTTTTTCATCGATTAGTTAAGATTCTAATTGATTCTGGTGCATCACATTCTTTTGTGAATCCTTCCTTTTTGAATGGAGTAGATATAAAGCCTGCTAGATTGCCTTATGATTTGGAGGTTAAGACACCCACGGGGGAACAAAGTTTAATTACGAGTTGGGTATATAAGAATTGTGATGTTTGGGTAGGAGAAAGGAAAGTAGTGGTGGATTTGATTAGTTTGGACATAAAGGGGTATGATGTTATCACAGGAATGGATTGCCTAATTTGTTACCATGCTAAATTGGACTGTAGGGCAAAGACTATGGAATTTTCTATTCCTGGGGAGGCTACCTTGAGATTAGACGTAAAAGGGAGGTTAGCGTTATCTATCCTTATTTCAGGGATTAAAGCGAGAAAATTGTTAAGTAAAGGGGATCAAGGGTATCTAGCCTTTTTGATAAACCCTCCTAGTGATAAGATGAAGTTGGAAGAGGTACCGATTGTAAAGGATTTCCCTGATGTTTTTCTTGAAGAATTAGAAAATCTTCCTCCTAAGCGAATGGTACAATTTAAGATTGATCTGTTACCGGGAACAGCCCCAATTTCTAAAACCCCGTATCGAATGGCTCCGGCTGAGTTTAAGGAGTTGAAAGTTCAATTGCAAGATTTGTTGGAGCGGGGTTTCATTAGGGAGAGTGACTCACCTTGGGGAGCACCTGTATTGTTTGTCAAGAAAAAATATGGGAGTTTGAGATTGTGCATAGATTATCGAGGGCTCAATGATGTGACAATAAAGAATAAGTATCTTTTGCCGCTTACTGATGAACTGTTTGATCAACTACAAGGGTCGGTGGTCTTTTCTAAATCGGACCTTAGGCAAGGGTATTATCAGTTGAGGATTAGAAAGGATGACGTACCAAGAACTAATTTTAACTCGAGGTACGAGCATTTTAAATTTGTGGTAATGCCCTTTGGGTTGACTAATGCTCCTGCGGCATTTATGGATTTAATGCAACGGGTCTTTAAACCCTACTTGGATCAATTTGTGGTTGTATTTATAGATGACATCTTGGTATACTCAAAAACTCGACAAGATCATGCTCAGCACTTGAAGATAGTGCTTCAAACCCTAAGAGAACATCAATTGTATGCCAAGTTCAATAAGTGTTAGTTTTGGTTGGAGGAAGTGTCCTTTTCTAGGGCATAAAATCTCTAAGGACGGGATTGCTGTAGATCCCTCAAAAGTAGAGACTGTAACTCAATGGAGACAATCGAAAAACCCTACCGAGGTTAGAAGTTTCTTGGGTTTGGCAGGGTTCTACCGCCGATTTATTTAGGATTTTTCAAAGATTACAGGGTCATTAACTGATTTGACCAAGAAACATGGAAAGTTTGCTTGGAATCCAAAGTGTAAGGCTAGTTTTCGAGGGCTAAAGAATCATCTGACGACGGCCCCTGTGTTGACCTTGCCAAATGGAAAGGATGGGTTTGTAGTTTATTCAGATGCCTCGAAAGAAGGATTAGGGTGCGTCTTGATGCAAAATGGGAGAGTTATTGCCTATGCCTCTAGGAAATTAAAACCTCATGAGCAAAATTATCCAACACATGATTTGGAATTGGCAACAGCCATCTTTGCACTGAAAAAGTGGAGACACTATTTATATGGGGTGACTATTGGGCCCAAATGATCGATCGGTAAGCGAGTTAAAGGAGGAATAACCACAGGGCGCCGATTATGAGGCATAGAAGGATACACAAGATCGTTTCTAGCAATAGGCACCGAAGGTATCGGTGGCCAATGGATGCAGAGCTGACTTATTCTTTGGTAGAGGCGCTGACGGTATCGGCTGTTGAGAGATAAGGGGCTAATCCCAATAGAGTGACCAATATTGGCGGCAGCTAGGAGATGGGGTCATAGACTCACCGAATGAATCGGCGATTAGAGGAACTAGGGTCGTTCAACGGCGGTAAACCATTCCACTACATTGAACAAGCGGGAGATCAGTAGACAGGGCGGAGTATGGTTAGGGATACAGCGGTTGGCATGACCTTATATTCTAGGAAGTGGTAGACAGCACTATCCCCACTGTTTACGAAATCAGCAGCAAGTGGGGAAGTGGGTGAGGAGCAAGACCCACACCGATTTCGGAAGAAAAACGGTTACAAAGCTGTACCTATAAATACAGATGAGTGTTTCAGTAGACGGGGATCATGATCATCAACATGTCAAACAACAACAAGATCAGGCTCAAAGTACCAAATAGGAACAACGTCTAGAATTCAGTCTTTTTTATTTTGCAATCAGCTCGATCATATTCTTTACTTCATACCAGAGTTCAGCTTTTTCATTTCGCAATCAGCTTGTTCGTGTTATTTGTTTCCTTTCAGCATTTAGTCTCGAGTTCTTTTAGTGCATCGACATCATTTTTAGCATCTTTTCAATACTTATTCCTTTCAACCGCCATCAGCACGGGATTTAAGTCCTTGAGGCCACTCAAGGCGGACGAACAGCAATCGTCTAGAAGTCAGGACAATCGGTGCATTAAGACTAGGACATCACCCAGTCGGTGGATTAGAGTTTTCCTAATTTTTGGCAACAAACTAGGTGGCACGCGCGTAGAGCCGATCCACAATCGACTAGTATTCGTGAGTTGTAAAAATTGGCACGAACAATTTGGCACGCCCGGTGGGACCCAAAGCAAGAAACAAGATGGTAAGGAAAGATACTAGTAGGGGGACCGCGCCTAGTACTGAGAAAGAAACCTTGGCGCCAGTCGAGGCGGCACAGGAAGAGTCGGTCAGCCCGTTGAATGCCAAATGGATGGTGTGGCAGAACAAGTTGTTCGACGTCTTAGAGTCACGCCTGGACTAGCAAGAAAGGAAATACAGAGAGGAAGTGGCCCATTGGAGGGAAGAATGGACAGGGGCTCTGGACACACTTCGGCAGGGCACCAGGGAAGAGGTGGTCACCGAAGTTAAGGGAATTAAGGAGTTGACCACACAGTTGCGAGCGGAGGACGGGATACGAAAATTACGTTTAGAGGCCGAGACAGCGGCAGATAACCTCAACTCTAGGTTCGACGTGCGAACCGACCTCTTAGCATCCGATATGAGGAGGTTGGCCGCCTCTATTGAGTCTCAGACAGGAGGGCAAGTGGAATTGTTGACAGCCGGGCCAGTTGACAAGCACGCCACTCTAACCTTGTCAAAGGCGGTGGAGGAAAAAGAGCTAGGCATGTCAGCTGACGTACGATCGGCTGCGGCGAATAAAGGGAAGGCGGTAACGGAAGAAACGTCACACGCAGCAGATAGGTCACCCCTACCGCCAGGCGTAATCAGGATTCCTGAAGGGACACAGGTCCCAAAGTTATCGGCCGGGGAGCAGGTCAAAGAGAACTTACAGGTATTCCCGTCAACGGGGGATCGCCAGAGGTACGCCGATGAGGTACGGCAGCCGCAGTATGTGCCGAACAGGCAGCGACCAACACAAATCCCATATGTACCCCCAACGAGGGGCATCGATTGGGTCCATCCAAGGTGGTCTGGGATACGACCGCCGAGCACAGCGGTGGTGGAGGCCGACGCATCCACGATGGTGTCGGAGGAGAACTGGTCGAACTGAAAGATCCCCATTCGCACCGATCCCGACTCAGTAAGGGTAGCAGCGGCGAAGGGAAGCTTCTATGGGATCGATCCAACAGACCGATTAGAACTCCATGAAATGATCGGCCAAGTTGTCACCGAGACCATGGAAGGCTGGGAGCGCCTGACATATCGCAAGCCCTACCCCAAGTGGATCGACCACACTTACGTCTTCCCACGCGGTTACTGGTTCCCGAGGTTCATCAAATTCTCTGGGGAAGGCAGACAGTCTACCCTTGAACACATTGGTCGATTCAACATCCAATGTGGGCAAGTTCTGGGCCAACGACTTTTTTGAAGTTGAGGTTGTTTCAGATTCAACAAAGGGCCTTCAATTGGTACACCAAATTAGAATCCAATTCAATAGAGGAATGGGGCCAGATGGAACGAGCCTTCCACAACTGGTTTCACAACCCGTTACCGGAGTTGAAGTTCACCGATTTAAGTCATATGGAGCAAAAAGTAGGGAAAACTACCGGCCAGTTCCTAAACCAATTTAAGCTGGCTAGGATCCAGTGTAATGCGAAGGTCCCAGAGGAGGAATATGTAGAGGCTGCTATGATGGAGATAAGAAACTTTAAAGCAGTAAAGCATTTCGAAGGCAAAACGTTTAGGGATCTTGGGGATCTCATCAACAAGTAACCGATTTGAGAGGATCCAAGAGCGGAACCGAAGCCGAAAGGTCCCGACCCAGGGTTAGCTTTAAGCTGCAGCAACCCAAGTATGCACGCCTAGGAGGAACAAGGTGAATATGGAAGTTGTCCAGAGTGGATCACCAAATCATCTGGTTTTACCCGCCAGCTCGTGCCACTGAGACGCAACCGCCGGCAAAGATTCAATACCGTGTTTCGAAAGAGGTCACCAAGCAATGAAACAAGATAGCTCGACGCAATACGTAGAGGCGATCTTTGACTTCTTACAAACGGAAGGAAGGGTAAAGTTCCCGCACAACTATTGACAGCCAAAGCCAGAGGAGCTGGTCGGCAAAGGAATTCTTTAAGTATCACGGTACCTTCTCGCACTCTACCAATAACTGCATGGTTTCAGGAACTATATCCAGAGAGTTATCAAAAAAGGGTTGTTCAAGTTCACCGACGAGCCTATAGGGCTGACCGGGGTAGAGAAGAATCTTTTTCAACACTTTGTGGACATCAACGTGGTCAACATTGAGTCGACCCACGGTCTCGAACAAGGCATAAGTAGGCCGAATTTGCCCCAGCCGTCATCACAGGCGGTCTCCAAATGTACTGAAAATAGGAGGTGCACACAATGTCTTCAGCGATACCAACAGATCGTGGACACAGTTGCTCAAATCTCGGGATGTCATAATGAGATGTCCTGTGGCGCTGCTAAGGAATCTGGAGGAAGCGAGCAGATGACGCTGCTGATCAATAGCGAACCCCAAACGTGGATTCGGAGGAGGCAGTCGGAAGACCAGATTGCTAGCCTCATCGAGCAGTTTGCCCAGATTAGGACGAGTGGCCTGCCGGAACCATCGGCGCCTACGTCTAGGCAAAGCGCAAAGAATTGGCTGGGGAGAAGGGAAGAAGGCTGGTCACGCATAACGATGACGCGCAGGATCGACACCAACGGGTGGTGCCCGTACCACGATTACCATTCGCCTTACGGGAAAAGGGCGTCTTTGGCCGGCGACGCGCTGTGGCCTAGAATGGTGAGGTCGCTGACCACGGAGGTCGGCAGGTGGCAAGTAGTCAGGCATCCTAAGTTCCCCTCCACGCACGGTCCATGGGAAATGACGAAAACACAAAAAACAGCGCTATGGTAGACTGGCAACGCTGGAGCACGAATGGAAACCTAGTGGAAGGAAGGTTGCTGCTGGCGCCGCAATACCGATGCGGGCAGCGGTAACAGACGGACCCGTAACCCATTCTGAGGTTTGGTTCCTTACCGAGGTGCGTCAACATGGTGGTGGCCTTACCTAATCTCATGTCCAGTAAGAAAAGACGAATTGGTGGGGAGAGGATTGCTAATGAAACCTGCCAACCAATGCAGATCGAGTTTGGGGACAGCGTTGATGCTGTGAAGCAAGACCCACTGGTGGGCGAAATTCAGATCATCAAGAGCATAGGCGCCCCGGATAGGATACTTCTCCTTCGGCCCGAGGACTCAGTAGCCAAACATCTGAGGCTGCTATTCATTGAGGCCTACATTGAGGGGGTCCCAACATCACGGATCTCGATGGATAACGGCTCTGCCGTCAACATTCTGCCGGCAGGCATGATGAGAAGACTTCGGAAGACACATGAGGATCTTGTGTCCATCGACATCAATCGTAGCAACTTCACCGCGACACGCAGCGTTCTCGAGGTGCACTACCGCAGCAGATGTCGCGACATCCTTCTTTGTGGTTGACGCTGCATCCACTTATAACGCTCTGTTGGGAAGAGGTTGGATATATTCATCCAGATGCGTGCCATCCTCATTGCATCAAATATTGATACTATGGAATGGTAAAGATGCTGAAGTGATTCGAGCTGATGCAAGGCCTTTCATGAACAGCGCAAACGCCGTCGTGGCCATCTATTACTGCGATAATATCGTTCCAAACCAGTTCGCCAGAAAGAAATTGGAAGAGCGAATCTCAACAACAACTCAAGTGCTTAACGTTAAAGCCAGTGGCACCCTAGTGGGGAGATCAAGAGGTCGCGGCTACATGAAGCCGCCTGGCCGCTTCGATTGCACACATCCCGTTTAATGATGATAAGTGAGGAAGAAGCAACAACTGCGGCGGCAGAGTTGGAACGGGAGATTAGCCGCCGAAAGAATAGGATGGAAGTATGCCAGGACATATTGCAACAGGTGGTCGAGTATATGAGGTAACAAATGGTCAACGCGGTCGAAAATTCGTCAGTAGACTGAGCCGATGTTGTATATGAAGAAGACATCGAGGAAGAAGTCCATGTAGTTGAATTAAATGAATTGGCCACAAAGACTGCACCCAAAATAGACGATCAAACCGGAGGTCAAAAGCACTGGTAAGAGATCGACCATGGACGAAGAGGGACGAGACCTACCTTCATCAAGGCTGCCTTATCGCTCATCAACGTGACCAACTAATCGAGTAATGTAGGCGGTTCGTAGGATTGTTTCGCTTTGGGATTACAACAGATGCCCGGTTAGACCGTAGCTGGTGGAACACAAGATCCCTTTGAAACTTGATATCGGCTCACAAGCAACCACCTGAAGAGGTAGTCGCCAAAGTTAAGGAAGAGATGGAACGCTCCGCCTAGTCGATTTCATAGAGGTGGCTATCTACGCTAGAAGTGGTCACAACATCGCACGTGATCAAGAAGAACGGTAAGACTAGGGTACATTGTGATTTCAAAAATTCAAACCCGGCATCCCCGGAAAGACGAGCACCCGCCACCGATCCATCCGGTGGACTCGTCGGCGGCCAATGAGATTATATCATTCGTAGATGGCAACGCCGGCTATAACCAGATTTATATTGGTGAGGATGTGCAAGACAGTGCCCCCTGGGCTATGGGTATATATCAATGGAAGGTGATGCCGTTCGATCTAAAGGAACGCTGCGCTACATACCAGAGGGCGATGAATTGCATGTTCCACGATTACATCGGTGACTTCATCGAGGTGTATATTGATGATATAGCTATAAAATCAACATCACTCGCTGATCACCTACAGCACCTAGGAAGGACATTTGAAAGAATGAGCAAATCAAAATGAACCTCTCAAACGCTGCTCGGGGTGTCGCCGAAACTTTCTAGGTTTCTAATACATAAAAAAAGGGGATTGAAGTGCACGAATATAGAATACAAACGCTTTAGCCCCAAAACAAAAAAAAAAAGAAATTGCAGACCGCAAAGTCAATTTTCTCGGGGGAGGTTTATCGCTGAATCCGCCAAAGAAAGTCAAGGTTTTTTCACCATTACTAAAGTTGAAACAGTACGAAGAGTTCATCTGGAAACTTGAGCACCAGGAGGCCTTTGAGAAGTTGAAAAGTACCTCGCCAACCCATCGATAATGATCCCTCCGCACTGGAAAGCTACCAAGTTGTATTTATCGGGCGACCAAGATACTATCACCGCTTCCTCGCCGAGACAATGAGAAGGGAAACAAAAGAGCAGTGCAGACCACCGAGAAACCTCGACATCGACCGAAGCAAGATATCGCCCATCGAAGTTGTGGTTTGGCCTTGTACCGCATACGTGTTAAGGCATTACATGCTCCCTATGTTAGTGTACGTCATTTCAAAAATTGATTTGGTTAAATATATGTTGTATCGGCCCACACTTAGTGGCCGATTGGGGAAATGGGCGCTCTACCTCATGGAGTATCAATTCCAACACGTCCCGCAGACGGTGGTGAAAGCTCAAGCATTAGCCACTACCTCATAATTTCCCACACCTCGGGTATTGGGGAGGATTCGTAGTCAATTGGGGCAGTACTTAATCGTGGTCCATGCCAAGAAATGCACGGCGTGGGAGTTCGACCGTTCAAGGACCGAGAGCTCGGCGGGTGCGTGGATCTTGGTCGGGGCACCCCACCGTATGCGGTGTGTACAAAAATGCTTCTTTAGGTTAATATTCGACTTCTCCAACAACCAGGCCGAATACGAGGCGTTGATCATAGGGTTGGAGATATTGGGCGCACTGTGGCGTCGAGGGAGGGTACGCACCGAAATTGCCGCATTCACCGCCGATAATTAATCGTAACGGGAACGCATCAGCGTCAAATGCCATGCCGAAAAATACCCGTATGTATGGAGAACCGGCAGCAAGAGTTTAGAAAAGTTCAGTTGCACCACATACCCCGACACCAGAATCAAGAAGCAAACGAGTTGCTCCGGATGGCACGTCGGCTACGCCGGCTACCATGGCCTGGCAATGAAGAAGATGCCACTTAAGATCGCCGCGACAGGATGTACCCAACGCACTGTGACCGGTGGCGGGAACGATTGGAAGTGGAATCGTCATCACCGAAAATGAGAAAAGCGAGACACTGAGACCTCATCATAAAATACTTGGCGACCCTTAACCTACCCGCACCGAGAGCAACGCGAATGAAGTACGCGGCATTATCGAATCGCTCGACGGCCATATATAGAAAGCGACAATTCGTACCTAGTAATCCGTAATCTTCGGCGAAACGCACAGTCCAGCAGGTCAGCATAAGTTAGAGATTCACCAAGATAATTCTCATAGCCTACTGGGGTCGTAAGATGACGCTGGTAATGAGGAGCAAGACGCATCACCGGGCCGACCATGCTAAAAGATTCCCTTGGTATTCGCGAACGCCGCCAGTTTGCCGCCATGAGCCTGGGATTCCACCAGAGTACAGCAGATAATGAGATCATAAAACCTCGCTCCTCGTATGCTGGGATCGAGACCGTGACATGATTCTTCTCGTTTCACAATACTCTTTATAAGTAATAACGGGCCACCGACTATTTCACCCAAAACGGGCTGAGCTATACCCCAAGAGGTCGGACGTAAAATCGGTGACACAATTTGTGGCAGCATCGTTGCATCGATTTGAATACCGCATCAAGGCTGGACTGACGCCCCATATTTTGCAGCGGAGGACCCAAAGGCATTTGGTCGCATTATAAATTGAGGGTAAAATATTAATTTCCATCTCCTACTTTCCTGCAGTATTAAAATGAAATTCACCGCACATAATCTTCAAGACTATCATCGCAGCATAGAGGATAATCCCAAAGAAAAATTGCACGAGCACTTATCGTGAGACGCGGTGTACAAAACTCTCCTACAAAACGCTTATCATCGGCATGGCGCCATTTCACTAGTGTATCGACAAGACGCCATCCTCCTCTCGACGGTGTACCGGAATCATTACAACCGCCAAAATAACATGTTGTTCACCGAGAGTACCGGGGAAGTGATGTCATCGAAGCTGTTCACATTAAATCCAGACCACTAGAGGCCGTCGTAATTCAATTATATTATCGCCAACAAGGGCAAAGTGGCGGATTGTAATAACAAAAGGTCTGGCCAAAACATTTTGGCATGCGGACAGTGCCACAGCGCCGGCCCCACCACCTTCCGGGCAGAGAGATCCCCAAAAAGGAAAAATGGAGGCCTTATGGGAAGAGCTTGGTCTGCAGGGTAAAGCCTCCTGAAGGGACGACGCTCTACAAGATTTAAACGGCCGCGACGCCAGTAATTAATGGAAGAGACTGCAGAAAAAGTTTATCCCTTCAAGCAGGAGAAACTATATCGCTTCATGCAAGAGTACGTAGAGATTACTGCGCCTGTAATAATGAACGCAAATGATGATGACCGTAAAGTCAAAAATGAAATAAAGAGGCTAATAGAACCGATAACGACATGCATACACAAAAGTTTGGCTGACAAATCGGTCACTCAAAAGAGAAAAGCAATACTGCGGACTCGAAGTCATCTCAAGCAAGGAAATGATAGGTCTATTTCTCCACCGGCCGCATCATGTTATCTTCGCATTTCCATCGCTGGGTACCATTTGCTTCTACTCAAGGAGGGGATCAGCGAAGGATCTCGCGGATGAGGTAGTACAGATCTCTACCGTTACCATCTCGACGGGATCAAAAGTGATCACTCTCGCAACAGCTTTGACTCTATAACTCGGGTTCTGACTTTAAACATGCTATGACGGTCAGGAAGCCGATTGCTTTACCTTTCTCGACCAACTCTACGAGTTATGTGTCGCAATTCTTTTTTTTTTCTTTCTCCTTCTGCTCCAGCCACGATTGTCGCCATTGTCAAACCCATCGAGACTTTATATTCTTTCTTTCTTTCAAGTTTTGCCTGTGGAACCGTAAGCAACCGTCCTTCTTTGTCTCTTAAAAGATTACAAAGGACAAGTTCGCCGTAAACGGAAGCTTCTGATTGCAAATCGCATCTGCAGATAGTGATCACCAATGGACTGTGAGGACTCTAATAACACCACCGCACAGATCTTGGGTTAACGCCGAAAGCACCAAGCAAGGGTAAAACAAGTCCAAGCAAGACGATTTGTTTTTTGACTGCAGAATTATCTACGAAGACACAGAGTAATTCTGGTGTTCGTAGAGCAGATGGCGGGATGATACCTGTAACTCTTAACTCGCAAACTGCATCATGCAAATGACAGGTTGGGGAGCGTATGAGTGCCACAAGGCAGTCGGCGAGATGAGAAGGGTAGTAAAATTTAAGGAACCAGAGGAAACCAAAGCCGGTAGAAAACTACCATTGACGAAATGATCAAGTAGAGAGTCAAAACTTTCGCGGACTGTCACTTTGAGAATCGGCGAGTTCGGAGACCGGACCGCTGGCAGTCTTCTTTCCTTTATCAATTTTGTCGGGGCGTATTCTCAATTTTACTTAGCTTGTGTTTGCTCGCGTCCATGTAGCCGCACCCACTTTTCCTCAGAGGTCGGCGACATTTTGCGGCATTCACTTCGGGCGCTTATCATCCGAGCCAATCTTCCCGACATACCCCATGGCCGTACTCAACAGGAAGCAACGCAAGGGAAGTGGGTGATTAGTATCAACGGAAGGTTAACGTGAGAACGAACAATGATCTACCTGGCTGACGGCCGGACGGGCTAATTCACCTTAATCCACGCTTGAAATCAGCCGACGGTAATGAAAATAAATTCGTAGCCAGAATCGATTGTAATCGGCATAAAGAGTATATGGATCGGCTACCAAATACGCCGTGGGATTGAGGTATGGCTGAAAAGGCCACCGAGCAAAACACATTTTAAACACGGCACGGTCACAAGCATGAAGGCTTGAAGTAATTTCCTTGAGCAGCATCTAGCTCGGCGGTTTCATCCTTCAATGATTATCACACCCGAAAGTAATTTCAAAGACGCATGGAATGGATTCCATCTAATCTCATAATAATTTTCAAAACATGATATCGGTACCTGAGTCACTCTTTAGAGCGACCAATTTGCCTCTACGCTTTGGCTGATTCTGATATTTACCTAAGAAACTTGGCGTGGTCTGACGCTGTCACTACGGAAACGGATAAAGCCACCCACACGCCAAATAGCTGTCCCCGCAGGATCCCAAACTGAGTGGGAATGGGTAACGGCGGCAAATTGCCGATATCGCCGCTCTTACCAGTTCGATAACCAGCATCCCTCAAAAGTCGGGCCGAGTCATGGAGTTGTGGAAGGTGTAAGAAGGAAAGCTGGAAATGTATTTTGTAATAGACCAAACCGCCGCTCCGCATGAATCGGGCACATGCCTACACCAACTTGATTTGTTTTGTGCTTGGAAAGACAGAGGATATGGTCGTAGCCGAATCTGGTGCCACACACAAAGTGGCTGACTTCCGACGGTCTCTTTGTTCTGCCTTCTCTCCCTCGTAATGACCAGGCGTAGAAGTGGTGAGAGCAAACGATGAGAAAAAATCCAAACATCAGGTTGTATTGACCAGGAGATTCGCCAGAAACAAACGAATGTAATGCAAAAGCGCAGACAGCTCGAAGTTTGTCTCAAATGAGGTGTTTCACAGTGTTCAAAGACCTAAAAAAGCAACACGGGTGTGTCTCACCGAGGAAGAACTTTGCAACCAGATCTACAACCATCGAGTCCTACTCAAGCAGAGGACTCAAGTTCAAACAAATTCAGATATGTATAGAAAGCACAAATGATGTTAGCTAATCGTCAAACACTGGGCTAAAGCGGCTACGATAGAAATCGGGTGATTTAGATATCGAGAAAATAAAATGTATCGGCAAATCTGCAAGCACTGTTTGGATGCTCGCCATTTGAGGGCTGAAGATTAATTTGTAACAGCAAAATTCAAAAAAAGTGATCACATAGGACTTTGTTTCTGTCAATGGACCCAGTTTCCCAGTCTTGGCTACTAACACCCACATTCTTCCTGAATGGCATAAGCCCGTGATACAAGTGACGTCACATCATTGCACGCCGCCGCAGGTATAAAGAAGAGGTGCTCGCGGCGACCAGTCACAAGCAAAGCTCAAAATCAAGTGTGATGGTGGATTACACAGCTCTATGGTACCAAAAATGCGCAATGTTTTCTGGGAGTGGAAAATCAGGTTTCAACGGCTGGCGATACCGGGTATTGATGTCCCGCTTATCTATTCCCCTCATGGCTGCGTCCCGAGCTTCCCCAGGAATCGAACTCCCCGGAAAGCGTTGGTAGTGTACAGAAGAAGGTTTGCGGGTGTTCCGTTCTTCCCATCTGGGGCCTGCACGAGACGGGACCCGGTTCAGTGAGTGACTTCTCCCAGGTATGGAAGCAGTGGGCCGAACTCGGGCCGGAGATTCGTGGAAGCATCAAGGTACTTGGCTAGGCTATTCGTGGCCTACGGAGAATTTGAGAAGTCGCTGGGGCATTGGAAGCCTTCCATATCTCCTGAGGAAAAGGAAAGGAAACCATAGCTTCAAGAGAGACGTGACAGTCGGGAGTAAAAAAGAAGGAGAAGCAAGATGGGTGCTGAGTCATTACGAAAAGCATGCGGAGGAAAGAAAAGTAAAGGCCGAGTCTAATCACAAATAAAAGTGGCAGACAAAAGGTCTTTGAAATTTGGAGGCCACTGATGCCTACCGGTAGGAGCCGGGCCGCAAGATGATTCTGCCTCAAGAATCAAGTGAGTCCGGTGACTAGAAGGATATAAAATCAATCTCTACTGAAAGAAGCCACAGTCACCGGGAGATGACACGCAAATCTGCGCTGACAAGAAAACTAATGGTTAGATGAGAGTATTGGAAACCACATAGGTCACACCGCCTCAACACACACAATCGCTGACACAGACCCGACCCATTTGAGGGGGGTGCAGCCGCGTCAGGGCCCAAATGACCATCGGTGTTTTGTAGTTAAAAGGAGGAATAAACTACGAAACCATTACTACGTAGGCATGTGGGTATGATACAAAGATCGCCCAGCAATAGTACGTATAGTATCATGCCAAGAGATGCAGAGATGGACTTAATTTGTAGAGTGCCACGTATCAGTCAGTTGAGAGATGAAGTACAATCCTTAGGAGTGATCTGTTAAATATGCAGCCTAGAGATGGGGGGCTATAGGACTCACCAATGAATCACACTAGAGGAACTAGGGGTTGTTCAATCATGGTCAACCATCCCACCACCTGAACAAGGGAGACTGCCAGACAGGACGGAGTATGGTTAGAGATAAGGCAGTTGACATGACCCTATATTCTAGGAAGGAAATTATCCCCACTAATATTCATGAAATCACAGCAAAGTGTAGAAAAGTAAATGGTAGGAGTGACCCAGCACCGAGCCCAAAGAAAATGGTTACAAAGTTGCACCTATAAATACCAATGAAAAGGTTTCCAGTGCATAAGGACTGGATCATCAAATATATCAAAACAACAAGATTAGGCCTCCCAAAGTAACAAATAGGAACAACGCTTCACCTGCTCCCTGTACCGGTAAAATCACTGCCTATGTTCTTTTATCATACCCAAAGTTCAAACCTTTCTATTTCCTTTAAATCAGTTTGCTCAGTTATTTGCTCTTTCAGCACAGTTCCCAGTTCTTTTTAGTGCATCTAAGATCGCTTTTAGTATCTTTTCACATCTGTCTTTCAACCACGATCGGATTTAAGTCCTGATGCTACTCAAGATGGACGAATAAAGAATCGCTCTGTAGTTTGTAATAATCAAGGATAAGACCAAAGAGACATCACACCCAGGAAAGAGGTGATTAGAGTTTTCCCGTTTCAAAGAAGAATAAACTAGGTGGTGACAAGATAAGAGCCCATCCAATCAATAGTGTTCGTATGCAAATTAAGTACCTACAAGGACATTTGATACTTTCACCCATCACAGGCTTTAAGTACTTGTTCTCTAAAAAGGAACTAAATTTGAGATGAGGACGGTGGAATCTCTTGAGGATTATGATCAGACAAAATTATCACCCCAAAAGGCTAATAAGGTAGCGCGTGATGCAATTAAGCCTAAAGGTTCAAGTGGCGAGCTTGATGGTTGGCTGGTACTGGAAATGTTGTAGCATTACAATGGAACCTTATTTGGAAAAAATGTAAGGCCTACTGGGAATATGAAATCTTCCATATTAGGAACGATCAAGAGACAAAAGGAATATCCTACCGTGGTAGAAATGTGGGTTGAAAAGGTGAATAAAGGAGAAACTGACTTAAACTAGGGTCTGAGGGAACTTAAATCAAGATCGTAGTTGTTCCAATGTGAATACAGATTGAGGAAAAGTAAAATTTTGAAGAAGTACTAACCGAACTAAGTACAATTCACCTTGGAATAATAAGATGTATCAAGACTTGAAAGGGAATGTATTGTAGGATAGGGTTGCAAAAGCAGATAGCAAGGTTCGGCTTCAAACTTGTCTCGTGTCAACAAGTTATTGATTCAGAAACCCTCGGATTTTGCAACCTTAGAGATACCTGAATGGAAACGTGGGATCACATTACGCTAAGGATTTTGTAACTGCTGCCTAGGAATCAAAAGGAGATGACGCAATAGCGACAAGGATCATCTTTACTAAGACCGCTGCATATTTTCTGCACCGTGAGTATGAAATGTCTTTAGAGAAATTAGCTCGGCTTGTAAATTTGGATGAAATTGCAGATTGTAGCTGGTGATCTGTAGATTTATTCCATAGAGATCTGATTTGTCTCTCAGCTGTTTTGGGTAAAGCTATAAGAAAATTTGGGAAATCCAAAATCAATTTGAGTCATTATCATCTCAACGATGGATGTACTGAGAGGACACCTAGACTCTAAGATATGCTGAGGTCAAGTATATATTGGATTTTGGATAAGCTTGAGTCATTACGGTTTGAAGAATTTGTCACAATAATAGTTACTGCGTTTCAATTCGCATGGCCCTTATGAAGCACTCCTCTACGGAAAAGTAAGACGAGGTCACCATCTACTAGGGATGAAGTGTGGGAAAAGGTACCCTGGATCCAAATCAATATTCCTTGGTCGAGGGAGGACTTGAGAAAGTAAAGTTAGTTCTTCGTGAGAGATTTCAAACTGTTCACAAAGTCGAAAAGAGCTATGTCACAATGTAAGAAAGGATTTGAGTTCAGCTGGAGATAAAAAATACTTCGAGTTAAGCTTCCATAAAAAAGGAGGTGGGTATCCAAGAAAAGAAGACAGCTAAAACCCCAGATAAGGTAGGCCCATTTTGAAATTCCATGGTTATGTGTGAATACCAGTTTGATTTTACCCCTTAGCATGTCAAAAATTCACAACGCTTTTCTCATGTGTCCATGCCTCAGAAGTATCATCCAAACCCAAGTCAAGTGTTACCATTGTGGGATGAGGTTAATCTAGTCTCTACCCAATGGCGTCTGCGGAAAATCCCTCGACAAAGAAGCTGGAAAGATTTGAGGAAATGCAAAGAACTCCCTTGTTAAAAGTTTTATGGAGAAATCATGCTACGAGGTTATTTACGCGGGAATTAGAGGTGAAGAGATGCATCCGTAGTCACATCTAGGAAATGTAAGAAAATTTTGAGAAAATTCTTTAACGTAAGGAATGTAAGGCCCTCAAAATTCAGAATTATTTTAAAAATGCAAGTATTATTTGAGATGTTTATTTATTGAAGCATGAGTGAATATGTATTTGAAGTGAATATTTTCAATCTAGGAGAATTTGAAAACCGAATTCATTTGGTTTGTTGTGGTTTTGGTCAATTGGCATTTAATTCCTATGTTCCATCAAGTGGGATTAGCAAGTGACTTTAAATTGAAACCAAGCATGTATGTAGTGATATTGTGGAACATACAAGATTGGATGTTGGTTGGAAATGGAGTGTCAGTTAGATCCACTGGCATGAACATTATTAAAGTGCTCAAGCAGTCTCTTCCCTTGACCTGGCTATGAAAATGCCTTTGTCTCTTTGTCTGACCTCTTGCATCTCTGTGCTCTTACACTTTCAGCTGCAAAATTGAGGGAGCTGAGAGAGAGTGCCTAGAGAACAAGAGGGAGAGATAAAGGAGAGATTTTGCTTGATTTTCCATTTCTTTCCATCTTCCAATCTTAGCAAGCTTTATCACCTTGAAGACCACATCATCTTCTATCTTGCTACCGCGGAGCAGGGGAGAGAGAGTTGGTCTGATTCTCGAGTAAGAGAGAGAAGAACTGTGGTTTGATCTTCCACTTTCTTTCCTTCATCTAGCCACCCCCTTGAAGTTATGGATTTCGCGTGAAGAATTTCGGGCTGTATTTCCCTAAGCCAAAGGAGAAGTAAGAGGGGAAAACCAAAATTGATCAAAGAAAGAGTGGTGAAAGAAAGTCACAGGTTCTTGATCTTGTTCTTGAAGCCTTTGGTGGAAAAATCACCAACAAAGTTAGAGGATCGGGTAAAAGTTGCTGAAGTTTCGAGTCATAAGTCGGAGCATTCTCGTAAGATAACTTACAAGATCTACCTTGATCTTGATCTTGACAGATCTGAATAAGTATAAGGCTCTAAACTACTTGAGAGGCTTTATTAGTGTTAGTATCATAGATCCATGGTTTACTTTTGGTAGAAAATGGTTGTTTGAAACGACGGTTGGACTCTGGAACCTAACCTAAAGTAATGACCTATATGGTCTCGTGTGAAATGACTCGGCGGACCATCGTGATTCGAACACGCTTTATAAATTTGTCATGAAGTATGGTTAGAGAGGGTTTGTTATTGAAATTTGATGGAAAAATAAAATGACGCCAAACCACGCTTGGTACTCTTCATGTTTGATTTCGGGGCCTTGATTTTCGCGATGAGTTTCATTGCCTAAGAAAATATATTTTATGTTCATTGGCGGAGTGTACAATTCTAAAAGATGAAAAGTGAAGTTTCTCTTTGAATTTGAGCAATACGTAACCGAACGGA